>NMRB01001099.1:113464-147777 GCA_002633025.1 Notospermus geniculatus | reverse complement strand
CCTGCCCCAGAGCAAAAAGAGACAAAACAATTTTTCCTCTCAAAGCCAGGTCATTTTCCCTCTTCAAGCCAAGTTATTGTGGTCTCAGGTGTCGGGAAAATGCATCTGAGAGGATGTACATGTATAGATTTTCAAATTTTTCTGGGGGAGGACCCCCCAGAACCCCTCCGACTTACAATCGCCCTCCAGATTCTACCAATTTTGCCCCATTGGCCATAAAAGCTAGCTACGCCCCTGTGGGTATGTACTTTTGTTTAACGTCTGAGCTCGTCCATGTTGCACTGCGTCAAGGACATCGTGCCGCGACATTTAGCTCTGCTTTTACATGTACGTCTTCGGTCCACCGCTCACAGCGCCGCCCTGCCGTGGTATGGGGGGGGGGGGCAGGGGGCAACTGCCCTAGAGCAAAAAGAGACAAAACAATTTTTCCTCTCAAAGCCAGGTCATTTTCCCTCTTCAAGCTAAGTTATTGTGGTCTCAGGTGTCGGGAAAATGCATCTGAGAGGATGTACATGTAGATTTTCAATTTTTTTCTGGGGGAGGACCCCCCAGAACCCCTCCGACTTATAATCGCCCTCCAGATTCTACCAGTTTTGCCCCTAGGCCATAAAAGCTAGCTACGCCCCCCTGTGGGTTTGTACTTTTGTTTAACGTCTGAGCTCGTCCACGTTGCTCTGCGTCAAGGACATCGTGCCGCGACATTTCGCTCTGGTTTTACATGTACGTCTTCGGTCCACCGCTCACAGCGCCGCCCTGCCGTTGTAAAAAAGTTTTCGGGTTCCTCATTCGGGAACTGTGGTGATATTTGATAGGTATGCTGATCATGCGTGACACAATAATTGTCACAGGAACTACTCAGTATCTGACTGATAAGCAGATTACGGGAGAAATTGAATCTGCTCAGTTTATGAAACGTTATGTCAGAAATGATTGACCTCCCATGATCTTTTTCTTATACGACCAGCAACGTGATATTCTCTGTAATCACTTCTCCAGACACAACGGATCAAGCACAACTGTCTGAAGAAGCAATCAATCACCCCTTAGTGTATAATTGACTTGATACAACATTGAAATGTTGTGGGAAGGATGTGGTGAACGTTGTATCGCAATGATGTCGGGGTTTGTAGCGGTGGGTATTGGGCAAGAGATGAACAGTCGATAACACAAGAAACAGGTAGTCATAAAGATAAAATGCGTGGGGCGTTGAATGAGACATGCATCTGAAATCGTCCTAACTTATTTTCAATAGTATATGTACACTGGTGGACAGAAATATTACGACATTGGCCAGTTTGAAGTTTGGCTTGAATATAGTCTAGAACACATTTTTGATCATGTTTTAACTTTCATTTCTGCACTTCCAATGGGGATTGTTGTTAATTTCAAGTGATTTACACATATCTTGTTTTGAGGTACATATTGCATCTGGTCATACATGTTATGTAACACAAACGTATCATCAACCATGAGTAATTAAAAGCTGCTTTATTCTTAAGAAATAATGAAGAAAAAAAATGAAGAAAAAAACTGTAGCAAGGGGAAAGAAGGACCCTTCCCACAATATGAACACAAGTTGAGTTCATTACATTCGTTACCAGGCAGAAACTTACATCAAACTTCAAATTGGCCACTGTCCTAATATTTCTGTCCACCAGTGTACGTCAAGCAAATGAAGCAAAAAGATTTCTTCGAGTAAAATTTTCCTGCATAATTTCAATCGTGTACGTTGCAGCGTTCTGATGAAGTTGTCTATGCTCACTGACATAATTCGTCAAAAACCCGACTAATTCCATAGCCTGGCCCTACCCTCCCGACAAAAGTACAAACTAAAAATATCCAGACATGATCATCAGAGGAAGATTGACATTGGGTGAGGTTAAGTCTGAAGGCTTGGCCCTTTCATTCATTGTGACTGGCCTTAATCCCAATCGACCGAAATCCAACAGTACTTTCAGCTGAAGTTTCTCAATGGGGAACCGGTGTAACGTTTTTCAGTGAGGCCCGTGTGCCAGTGTGGCATTACAATAGATTGACGGAATAAGCCGCGACTTGGCAATGAGCGACACACAGAGAAAGAGGGAGTCTGTTTGCCAGTGTGTTCCGAACAATGGGAGTCACACAGAAAAATGGCCACATTGAAAAACGTTACACCTGCACACTAACGTCACAACGTGGCGCTGCGAGCGGTTGTACCAAAGTTTCTTTTTTCTAACATTATCTCCATTATTTCTGGACTGTAAATAAATCATTTGTGTTGGTCGCCCAACAGTAAAACTTACATCATCGTGTAGCAGATGAAATTTTCTTTTAATCTCACTCCTTTTTTCTTGAAATGAAGAGATACGGTGGCGATTTAAAAAGCAAGGTTTTGTCTCATTATTCCTCTAGAAAAATGTTCAGGAAATTTTTTCATGATGCAATGTCAAGACCTAATTTAATGAGTCAATGACGTCATTTCAGTACAACCGCTTGCAGCGCCGACCTGTCGAGATAAACCGCCGTGCGGGTTCGCCATTGGAAGAAGGATTCTTTTTTTAAAACAATAACCATTGATTGACGGAGTACCTGATTGCGATTATCGTAGAATACATGCAACAAAACAACAGCTTAAAAATCTTATCTTATCATACTGTACTTTAACAATTCAAAATGTCATGGGTGACAGTGACGCTTTGTAAACAGCCTTTCTTACATGTAATTCACCCTAACCTTTCGGAAAAACTGTATTAAAACAAAGTAGGCTACATGTACATGTACATACATGGTTGGCAACCAAAAAAGAAATATGAAACACTGTTGGCTTTGATCAAGAGACATTGAAAGCCATGGCCTCTCTTTGTATCTTTGTACAGATAGGAAGACAGTTTTGGTTCAATTTCTCAAATTGTCATTAACGCGAGCTATTTATATATTCTGACACAAATTTACACTAATTTTGGATTCTAAGCAGGCTGTGCTTAGCCTTTAATAATAAATTTCATTCCATCGATCTAGACTCACGAGCTGTTACCAATTGAGTGGGTTTTGAGTCATTCCAGAAGCCACACAATCACCGAAAAGTGAATTATGTTAAATTGCTAAATGACGTGTTAATCATAATCCATCAGGCTGATGCTTTGCCTCGGCTCCATTTGTATCACCATGAATACAATTATTAATCTTCCTTTGCCACGCGGTCATGAAAACAGAAGTTCCAGACAGAGAATAGCCTGAGCAACCGCCTTTAATAGCCAGATGGGTAACTGATTACCTTCATAGATGAGCATAATTATCGTCGTTTACACTGACAATGCCATTTCCTCGCCAAACACTGTATGAACTCTGGCCCAATCCGCATGATACATGTATAGTGGGAAGGGGTGACTGAAGACCCTTCCTATCAGTGGCTAACGTTGGAACTAACATTTCCCCATTTGACACCTTCAAAGGAATTGAAGAACTGCAGTCAACTGTGACCGCATTCTTTGTTCCTGCATCAGCTTTGAACACCCAGGCCCAAATTTTCAAAGCTGTTGTCAACTGTGACCGCATTCTTTGTTCCTGCATCAGCTTTGAAAATTTGGGCCCCAGTGCCACATTATGCCCGCGCCACACGATCAAAATTTTCATCCAATCTTTTGGAAATTCAGATTCCAGGCCTTTTGGGGCATTTATGTATAAACCCGCATGTAGGCCTTTATTGAGCATATTCAGAAAATTGGGTGAAAAATTTGATCGTGTGGAGCGCCATTAGGAAGGGTGTATAGGTATAGTAGTCCGGACGCAGAACGAAAAAGTGTGACATTTTGAATAACAGCAATTTTTTGGCATTTTTTGTATCTCCAAATGACAGAGATTCAGAATCCGGCGGGTGCCACTCTGGCACCCTTGAGCGTGTTGAGAAATTCGCGTTTGAATTTTTGGAACTGACTTTATCATTGGACGTCAGCTGACGCAACGACTGAGCTTTGTACAGGAGAATGGGACCCGATGTACAGCTAACTTTTAAATGGTTGGATTTACACCCCATAAGTGTATTACCAACAGATAGAAACATGGTGCCTCAGAAGCAGACAAGCATGTTCTTAATTGTTTTCAGTAGTTTTGTAATAAGAAATGACGTTTTTTTATGTAAATTAGCACAAAATGGGTCAAAATACATAAAAATGCCGTTTCCAATTACATAACAAGTTATGTAAATGCTTATATGATTACGAGGCACCATGTTTCTATCTGTTGATAATACATTTGTGGAGTTTAAATCCAACCACTAAAAAGTTAGCTGTACATCGGGTCCCATTCTCCTGTACAAAGCTCAGTCGTTGCGTCAGCTGACGTCCAATGATAAAGTCAGTTCCAAAAATTCAAACGCGAATTTCTCAAAACGCTCAAGGGTGCCAAGGTGGCACTCGACGGATTCCGATTCCACACCCTCCAAATGTATGAAAACTGGGAAAAAATGCTGTTATTCAACCCAAAATTGGGGTTTTGCGACCGGACTATAGGCCATGGAGGCATAGAAACATGATTTCAATTTCAGGAAACATGTGATTGAATGATTTCCTTGATCGTCTCAAAAAAATGTTTCCGATTTTTTTTACATCACATATGTGAATAACGATTTCATCATAAGACGCTTGACTTCCTATATTGAAAATTTTTAAATCTATAGTATATAGAATTCTATCCTGATCAGATGCCCATACCAGCTTTCCTCAGTACAGGTGAAAATTCAATATGGCTCGCGGAGCTCTTCAACAAGCTTCAGGCTTAAAAACTTAAAGGCGCGGCCATCAAAGGTGAAACGTGTCGTAGTTGTGCCTCACAGGGGATAACGCATTATCTAAGGTGTGGTTTTGTGGGAAGGATGTGGTGAACGTTGTATCGCAATGATGTCGGGGTTTGTAGCGGTGGGTATTGGGCAAGAGATGAACAGTCGATAACACAAGAAGCAGGTAGTCATAAAGATTAAATGCATGGGGCGCTGAATAAGACATGCATCTGAAATCTTCCCAACTCATTTTCAATAACACATGTATGTACACTGGTGGACAGAAATATTAGGACAGTGGCGAATTTGAAGTTTGATGTAAGTTTCTGCCCGTTAAGAATCAGAAGAAGACGAAATGTTTTGGCTTGAATAAAGTCTAGAACACATTTTTGATCATGTTCTAACTTTCATTTCATTTCTGCACTTCCAATGTGGATTGTTGTTAATTTCAAGTGACTTGTAAACACATGTCTTGTTGTGGGGTACATATTGCAACTGGTCATACATGTTATGTAAGACAGATGTATCATCAACCATGAGTAATTAAAAGCTTTATTCTTAAGAAAAAATGAAGAAAAACGAGTATTTGCTTGTAAATGCCTTTGATGAACAAGGGCGAGAATCGCCTTTGTCATTAACCTCATTGCATAGTTGCCACTGATTATGTAATTCAGTGAAATTGTAGCAAGGGGAAAGAATGACCCTTCCCACAATATATGAACACAAGTTGAGTTCATTACATTCGTTAACAGGCAGAAACTTACATCAAACTTCAAATTGGCCACTGTCCTAATATTTCTGTCCACCAGTGTACGTCAAGCAAATGAAGCATAAAGATTTCTTCGAGTAAAAGTTTCCTGCATAATTTCAATCGTGTATACGTTGCAGCGTTCTGATGAAGTTGTCTATGCTCACTGACATAATTCGTCAAAAACCCGACGAATTCCATAGCCTACCCTCCCGACAAAAGTACAAACTAAAAATATCCAGACATGATCATCAGAGGCAAGATTGACATTGGGTGAGGTTAAGTCTGAAGGCTTGGACCTTTCATTCATTGTGACTCGCCTAATCCCAATCGACCGAAATCCAACAGTACTTTCAGCTGAAGTGTCTTAATGGGGAACCGGCACACTAACGTCACGACGTGGCGCTGCGAGCGGTTGTACCAAAGTCTCTTTTTCTAACGTTATCTCCATTATTTCTGACCTGTAAATATATCACTTGTGTTGGTCGCCCAACAATAAAACTTACATCATCGTGTAGCAGATGAAATTTTAATCTCACTCCTTTTTTCTTATGAAAAGGTACGGTGGCGATAAAAGCAAGGTTTTGTCTCATTATTCCTGTAGAAAAATGTATATAGGAATTTTTTTCGTGATGCAATGTCAAGACCTAAAATGACGTCAATGACGTCATTTCAGTACACCCGCTTGCAGCGCCGACCTGTCGGGATAAACCGCCGGGCGGGTTCGCCATTGGAAGGATTCTTTTTTAAAACAATAGCCATTGAAGGAGTACCTGATTGCGATTATCGTAGAATACATGCAACAAAACAACAGCTTAAAAATCTTATCTTATCATACTGTACTTTAACAATTCAAAATGTCATGGGTGACAGTGACGCTTTGTAAACAGCCTTTCTTACATGTAATTCACCCTAACCTTTCGGAAAAACTGTATTAAAACAAAGTACATGTACATACATGGTTGGCAACCAAAAAAGAAATATGAAACACTGTTGGCTTTGATCAAGAGACATTGAAAACCATGGCCTCTCTTTGTATCTTTGTACAGATAGGAATATGAAATAGAAATCGGGTTTCTAAGGTGAAAGACATTGCTTCCTACCAGATTCGAACCCACGGACCCTCGCATGAGGCATCAATCGCCAGCACTAAGGGGCAGCACGCCTTAAACCACTAGGCCAAATCCCCATCTTCAAAAAAAAGATGGTTCAATGGCCCATGTTTTAAACGAGGCGTCCATCAGCTATTTTGTACAGATAGGAAGACAGTTTTGGTTCAATTTCTCAAATTGTCATTAACGCGAGCTATTTATATTATTCTAACACAAATTTACACTAAGGCCACAATTATTTTATTTGTTGTTTTACGGATTTTTTCCCTGGAAACCCCTGACAGGAGGGAGGAAAATAAAAATAACAATAACTTTTTCATTTGGTTTTCGCGGAAAACTTGACAGGAGGGTGGAAAATGAATATAAAAATAATTGTAATCATTTGATAATTTTTATTATATTTGTCAAAGCATGTAACAGGCGGCTATGAAAAAAATAAAAATGTACAAAAATATAATAAAATTCACTCAATGAATGGGAACGAGAATGATTGTTGCAACAGCTGTGAATTATGTTCGTCAGGCAAGGTTCGTCCACTAGCATGTCGGCGGTAGAAAAATAAAGCGTTTTTTCCCATTATTTTTATGTTTATTGATCGGATAATCAGTTTTTGGGCGGCGGCAAAAAAATAATGCCATTTTTTCAATTATTTTTATTTTCCAAAATCGGAAAAAAAAGTGCGGCGGATCCGTAAAACAAGAAATAAAATAAGTGTCGCCTAATTTTGGATTCTAAGCAGGCTGTGCTTAGCCTTTAATAATAAATTTCATTCCATCGATCTAGACTCACGAGCTGTTGCCAACTGAGTGGGTTTTGAGTCATTCCAGAAGCCACACAATCACCGAAAAGTGAATTATGTTAAATTGCTAAATGACGTGTTAATCATAATCCATCAGGCTGATGCTTTGCCTCGGCTCCATTTGTATCACCATGAATACAATTATTAATCTTCCCTTGCCACGCGGTCATGAAAACAGAAGTTCCAGACAGAGAATAGCCTGAGCAACCGCCTTTAATAGCCAGATGGGGAACTGATTACCTTCATAGATGAGCATAATTATCGTTGTGTACACTGACAATGTCATTTCCTCGCCAAACATTGTAATGAACTCTACCCCAATCCGCATGATACATGTACAGTGGGAAGAAGGGGTGACTTTTATTTATGGTTTTATGCGAATTCTACTTTGCTTTTGTGCCGTTTTTTATTCCACCCCACTAAAGACCCTTCATATCAGTCGCTAACGTTGAAACTAACATTTCCCCATTTTTTTGACACCGTCATAGGAATTCAAGAACAGGGTGTGTTTCAAAAAGTGTTCCGTCCGACACCAGAAAATTTGCACCGTTCTTTTGTCTACTGGCATGACTGGTGAAAGGCTGTTTCTTGAAACTCTACAATATTCATGTCAGATCTAGGTATCATGGCGCTCTAAATTATGGCACTGCTTGAACTAATTGATCTATTAACCCTTTAAAGTCTGACAGCAGAAAGTGATTTTGGTGTCGGATAGATTTTGCTGGTAAAGCTCAATATTTTTTGATACCCTCCTGCAAATGAGTGTAGGCTACACTGTACATCCCAAATGGAGAAACTAATAGTTAAAGGTCTTTATTATCGAATACTACATTTGATTTTTGGAAAATCAATGGCACATATCTTTGTGATCATTTCAAAGTTAAATTTTGCATCGTTTTCTTGGGTGACCAATTTTGAAACACACCCAACTGCAGTCAACTGTGACCGCATTCTTTGTTCCTGCGTCAGCTTTGAACACCCAGCGCCACATTAGGAAGGGTGTAGGCTATATGCATAGGCTATGGAGGCATAGAAACATGATTCAATTTCAGGAAACATGTGATTGAATGATTTCCTTGATCGTCTCAAAAAAAATGTTTCCGATTTTTTTTTTACATCACATATGTGAATAACGATTTCATCATAAGACGCTTGACTTCCTATATTGAAAATTTTTAAATCTATAGTATATAGAATTCTATCCTGATCAGATGCCCATACCAGCTTTCCTCAGTATGAACTTGAATGTACCAGTGCTTGTGGGGAATGCCAAGAAGGCACATGCAGGAACATTCAATTGACACAGAAGATTTGGACTCTCTGCACAGCGGAAGGATATTTTATTTTCGTGAATTTTGTAATGATGATCAGTGTTGAAACATGACTTAAAAGTTCACTTTTTGCATTGATGACTAGCACATGTCATAAAGGATATGCACAGGCTACTTTAATTGGGATTGTGGTGAGTTGACCTAGTGATTTGGGTGTTCTTTGTGGCAGTGATGTCATATTCATGTCGAAATATCACTATGACGTCATAACTACGTCATATCTACGTCCCCCAGTACTTTTGATGGGCTTAATCCATTCTTTGGTATCACATTTATATACATTTGTAATACATTTATAGGCCCTAAAAGCAACTGTTAAGGAGATACACCACCTCAAAAAGTATTTTGGCGGCCATATTGGATTTATGCCGATTACGTAATTTCCCGTCGTCAGATTTTGGGGGATTTTGGGTGGGATGTTCCTTGACACCCATAGAACAAGTCCCAGTCATAAAACAAACTATTGCAATTTGTTTGGGGTCAAGGGATTTTTTTCATATTTTTACTGGGCTACTATTGTCGCAGCGACGTGCCACCGATTATGTGTACAGCTGCTTTAAGTCTGCCAATCGCAGGCTTGGGAACCTATATGTGAGGGGATACAGTATATTGACTATGGGCCCTGTAAGACTTTCGCAGTACATTGCACTGGCATTTGGTAAACGGAGCCCGCATTTTGTGACTTAAAAACAACAACAATATTTTCCAATAATTATTGCTGCCATGACACCATATCGCAGTCATCGCTGTCGGTATTTTAGAAAGGTTTGCCTAATTTCGTCTTCCTTAACACTCCATGGAAAAACCCCGCTGCAGCCTCTCGACTACGAAGTCGGAAATGACTTCTTCTCCTGAGTGCGGTCCATCCGTTCCAGGCACCAAACCTGTTGCATCGAGAAGTAAGTGATCAATCACTTGAGATTGGATTGCTGCATTAAACTTGACCCCTCGGAGAATTTCATTTGCCGCCAAGGTAAATTGTCTTTTGTTCCATTTTCTTCCGTGGAGATACCACTTCCCTGGAAATGGAAATTGACAGCATCCATTCTTTCATTTGCTTGCGCCGACTGCATACGTTGGTGTTCCTTATCGTTTCAGCTTTATATAATTTCATCAACTGACTTGCATTCCCATCAGCTACAACGAAACCCGTGATAGTAAGTTTGGACATACAGCATCGTTGTCCTACATTCTTGACACTAGAGGGCGTTCCAAATAACACCCTCTAGTATCGATCAGCCACCGCCATGTTGAAAAGAAGTGCAGCGCAATAATTTGTGTAAGGATTCCTTACCATTGTGAAGCGGTCCCTAATGGTAACTCCATTAGGAGGAGTGATGCGGTCAAACATGGCGGTGACTGATCGATGACAGTGTCTATTTGTGTAACGTAGTGGAGAAAATGGGCACTGTTGTACAGTTTGCGTTGTCCTAATGAGGAACTTTGGAGCCGTCAGAGGCCGCTACGAGTTACCGGTCGCAGAACGTCATGAAATTTGACGTCACAGGGCAGAAGTAGAGAGCTTTCGCTATCCCGTTCCGAGATCCGGTCCGCCGAGAACGATACTCGATTTCGTACCCGTTCTCGGAAACAGGAAAGTTCGCAATCTGGTCCCGCGAGATTTCATTCGAGACTTGGATTTTATGAATGAAATCTCTGGAACATTTGGCTGACATCTTGGATTGACCATTCTCATGTAAATATGTACAATTTGATATCCTTAATGTAATGATAAGGTCCGATAATTAAGGGTGAATTGCTGTGGGAGATACATATTGGGAATATAAGCTGCATTAAAACACAAGAGGCCAAAAAACAAGCTTGAGAACTACGCTTTCTGGGCGTAGTTGCTCGCCGTGTTGTGCGGCAAAACCATGGAGACGGTGTAAACAACCTAATCCATCGACCATGACGCCCGCATGACCAACAAAACGGGTGCCGAGGAAAGTCAAAGGAATAGATTTAATGGCGATTTGCTTACGTTTTGCAACACTTTCTGATGCTGATCGCTTCCTTCTCGTGCTCCTGATGTGCAAGATCTGTTGCCAAGGACGCAAAGTAGTTCGAAAGATTCGTAGTAATACACGGGGCATTACAAAAATACGGAGCGACCGAGCACTGGCACAGCGATGACTGCCAGCAGGGCATTGTTGCGTCAATGNCTATAGATCCATGCAAAAAGTAGGGAACAACGTTTACGAGAATTTGACCACACATGCCCTTTTCAACTCACGACTGTCGCCAGGTTCCTGGTCACTCCCACTAATTAAACATACCAGTGGATAGCTTAGAACCTTGGGATCATGACGGTCATAAAAACTTGGGAATCCATAACTGATCAACGGAATACTCGCTTTGGAAATCTAAAAGTTTGACTTGAAAAAGTTTACAAAACCCACGTGGGACGTCAGTGACGTCGTTGACGTACAGGAGAAAGCATGGGCGCTGGCCGCGTCAACACTGACGTGACGCTGCGCCTTGACTGCGTTTGGCCTGAAGACGTTGTTCCCAATCAACTGCAACGATCTATAATGCATGCCACAACGTCGTCCATAATGACGTGGGCGCCGTGGCTCACTTGACGCCAAATTTTGCGACGTTCTCGGACCGGTAACAGGCGGCCTCTTACGGCCACCGACGGCAGAAAAGTTCCCCATTATAATATTCTATACGGAAGAGCATATATTATTTGCTGAACTGCTGTGGCTTTGCTGCCTTCGAATAGCATTTAGAACACGGTCAACTGCAAATCTAGGCTTACATGTGTCTAGGGATGTAATACCATAAAATACGAAATTTGTAATTTCGAAATTGTTAATTTTGTGGCCCACGAAATAATTCTTAGTGCCATTTTTGACTGCCGCGACAAATTCCCTTTAAAAGCCATACGTTAAGGGCGGTTTACACTAGGTTGCAGCAAGTTGCAAGTTGCAGCAACTTGCAACTTGTTGCAAACTACCTGGGACGGTTTACACATAGAAAAATCGATGCAACATCCAGCATGATTGAGTTGCAACAAGTTGCATGCCCGTTTACACATGCAACTTTTATGAAACTTTTTGGTCTCATCAGGTTTATATGCAACAAGTTGCATGAAGTTGCATATGAAAAGTTGCATGTGTAAACGGGCCTTTTAACGACAGCTATCCTAGCCTTCGATTGGTGTTTTTGTTCAAACACGAGTTGAACAAGTTTGTTAGCAACAGTTAATGCTAAATGTGTTATGGTCTTGCCCAGCAGTACCCTCTTCGAAATATTTTCCCAAAGTTAAGGGCGGTTTACACTAGGTTGCACCAAGTTGCAAGTTGCTGCAACCTGCAACTATTTGCAGTCTACCTGTGACGTTTACACATTACAACATTCAGTGTGATACGTTGCAGAAGTTCGCAACAAGTTGCAAGAATTTTGGCGGGAATCCTTTGGTAGACAGCCATTTTGGCTTTAGTAGACGTCACATGATTTTTTGCTGTATTCTCATTGGCCAGCGACGTGCAACTTGTTGCAACTTCACCAGAAAATAGGATCTGGATCCTAATTTTGCAACAAGTTGCAGTAGTTAGTTGCAACAAGTTGCATGCCCGTTTACACATGCAACTTTGATGAAATTTTTGGTCTCGTCAGGTTTATGCAACAAGTTGCATATGGAAAGTTGAATGTGTGAAACGGGCCTTTAATGTGCCTCCTCCCTAAGATTTTCACTACACCTTTGAATATTGCGATTTTGTATCAATTTTTTTTCTTTTGAATTATCCTTCTTTGATTTTTTTGTCACTGCTACGTTTTTCTTCAAAAATGGAGTAATATGTTCATCATTGTGGAATCGGCCTTTTGCATCCCGCCTAATGGGGAATGAGATTTCCTTCGAGAACTTAACGTTATGTTATTGATTTCACATTAGTTAAGGGTTCTGATCGATTACCCCGCGACCAGCTTTTGACATGGCTGTCACTCTTTGTGAGCGCAAGGCTGATATCATTCATCGATTGTGGGCTTGTAGGTGTTTGAACTTCACCGCATGCAGGAAGGAACTCATCCTCCCACAGCAGGGGTTTTTATCTCGCTCCTCTTAATCCACTCACACAAACCCCTGCTGTAAAAGGAACAGCCAGTGAATCAGGTGCGGCTCTTGCATACTCCAGTTGCACTCCCTGTACTGACATGATCGTACTTATTAACATGGAGAATTACAAATTCTTGGTTTTACCCCATTTTATCTTCACTTAGGTCTTTTCAAAACTGGCTGAATTTTATCACTGACAGTGATTCTTCGTACACATATTTTTCTTATTATTTTTGATTGTTTACATGAGTCTCTCTAAAAATGCTGTATTCTGATTAGGCAATGATTTTCTTACCGCCTCATGCTTGGCTTGGAGGCCCAATGAGGAACCTGCATAACAAGACCTGCCAATAGGGGGCCCTGCAGGCAGGTGGACCATGGTTGCAATGAGAAATCCTTTTTGCCAAGTCAATGATTATTGAATATTTCATCCTTGAATTACTCTGCACGGAAAATAGCATCAGAAATGTTATTTTACTGGTCCTTGAATCTACTTTGATGAGTTCTATGAAGAAAATCAACCAAATTTAATTTTTAATTGAAAATGCATTGGATATTGGACCTTTTGTACTGGTGCTGCCATCCGGATTTTTAGTTCTGCCGGTTCCTCATTTCAGCAGGGCTTTGTGTGCGAGTGTATGAAGAGGAGAGACCAAAGCCCTGCTATGGGAGGATGGTACCTTAATTGTAGACTTCAAACGCACAGTTGTTAATCATGAATTTAATTAGTATTAATGGAAAAATGACTATACGCCTCATTTTGTGTAAACGTAGCAAAGAGCTGTAGAATCATTGAGATTGCAAGCTTCAGTCATTAACTGTAATCGACAAAGGACAACCCACAAGTCACGAAAAGCTCACATCACCATTAAAATCAACCACCGAATGTTTGGATGAAACACGCATCGGGTCCGCTCGGTATAAAAACCGATCAAGCAGTTTGAATGGTTCGATATTTCAATTTGGGTTCGTTGGTAATCGATATGTTTGTGTCAAGAGTTTGCCTTTGAGTATTGAATAGGTTCCTCATCAATTATAAGTCTTCTGGTTTTGTCGGCGTGTTTAGTCATTAATACATTGAAAGGATATTATGCAGTCACTGTATAGACAAATCCCAAATTGACATAAACGAGAAAGATCTGCGCACTTCCGCCGAAATCGCAAACACAACCTCGATCTGAAACTGAATGACGTGACGCAGAGAACCCCACGACAGTGACTTCGACGACATTGCGTGAGAGTTGACCATTGCTGAATCACGGACTGCGTCACGTTAGCCGGTTTCAGGTCGAAGTTCTGTTTGCGATTTCGGCGGAAGTGCGCAGGTCTGGGAATGTGGGATTTGTCTAAGTAAGCCTACAACTTTTCAAGTCATGTCAAATCAAATCAAGTTTATTCTTCACCACAAAATATGGGTACAAGAATTTACAGATGATGTAACATTTATAGAGTAAACAAAGCAAGATAGCGACAAAATGTACAAGAGAACGGGGCAGACAGGGGTAGATCTGCAGACTTTATGACACACAGGTTACTCAGAAGGAACTTGCACAGCTTCGGGATATGCACTTGATTCACAAAATAATTGAATTGTAAATACACTGTATATTGTCCTAGTCATTGTTTTTAGGTGTGAGGTACAAACACACTTAGAATTTACCACAGTTACTACATGTATTGTCATAGTTATCACCAGCGTACATGTATTTGGCTTATTTCAAATACATGCATGTATTAAAATGCATGTATTAAAAAAGTTCTATAACACAAGGGACGTAGAAATTTAAGATTACCTGTAAGTTTCTCCTTTTTTAATTCCCTTTGTGTCACCTTTCACATTATATTAGGGAGTTTTCGCAAAGCCCCCGAAACGCCAACGCGAACGTCTATCCTTTTGTTCGGTGCTCTCTTCGTGGCATCGAACAATGTGTTTGGCGTTCGCGTTGGCGTTTCGGGGGCTTTGCGAAAACTCCCTATTGTAAAAAACCGCGCGGCAAGGCGGCAAGCACGCCAGAAAACACGACAAACAGGCAGTCAACAAACAGTGTCGCAACTTAATTTACCTTGACCCGCCATTGTACTTCGTACGATAAATCCGATACTGCCGCACTTTCGGAGTTTGCGCGACACTGCAGGGTTTGTACGGAGTTATGGCACTAAATCCGCAGCACCACGCATAAGTAAGATAGAGTTACTAATGAACCTATCGGATGTTAAACGTCGTCGATAAAGTTTCATGTGAGAGGTTGAGGTCACTGTTATCGGGTTGTTCAAGGAGATGACCATTCAGCAGATGCGTGTGATTTCACTATGATACCAGAGCAGCTCGCTAGCACAGACAAGTGTAAATTTGTAGTCAGGACCGTAGCAAGCTCTTTTGCCTTCGGTGCATTTGGCTCTCGGCTGCCAAAACTACACTTTTCGGCCGAAATCTTCACCCATGTCCATGAAAAACGAATTTTACGGTGATGTCTTGGGGGCATTTGCCCTGTCCCTTTGCTAGTTATGACCAAGTTATTCACCGTTTGGCATACGCACACACATCCTGGGGAGGCATTTTAGTATTTACGGTTTCTACAGTGATTTTGTGTCTCAATACGGAGGTTTAGAAATCAAACGATAGACGTAAACGTTAACGACAACGTTATTTTTGTACCGAAAATGCAGTATAAAATCTGCTTAAGGTTCATACTTTGCGTTTTGCGCTTTGCGCTTGTCCGTTTCCTATGTGAGTGCGTGGTAGAAAAAGTAATTCTTATTGTTGGTACCGCACATAAACATATCAAACGGACTAGCGCCAAGCGCAAGACGGAGAAGTATGAATTGGCCTTTAATGTATAGTATGAAAAATAACGCTGTCGTATAAGTTTACATTTGTCGTTTGATTTCTAAACCTCCTTACTATCTGCTAGGCAAACGACAACACTATTAGATGTGATTGCAGAAATATGAATTTGCCTAGCAGATCTCTGCGGGAACAAATATGGCGGGGAAATCGAAACGATGAATTAGCCCGATGTCAAAATTCAAGATTTCACTTTGCACGATTCCAGGGTTGGTAGCTTGATTCTAAGTTAAAATGAAATAATCTTATATTCATACATCAACTAAAAAAGAAGTGAACATCGAATTCCGAGCGGAGTCATTTGTTGCTGAAAAAACCCATCCAATCTCTGCAAAATGATTAAAGTGCCAAGGGCGGCCAATATATAATCATGATAGTTATCCCATAAAGATCTTCTTTTTGAGCGACTGAGTTGCATTCCTTAAAATATGCGCATCGTAATGGGGTAAGTTTTTACACACCAGACGAGAATATGATAGTGCCGCGTGAACGGAAAATACGCTTCTGTTAAGCATTATCGGTTGTGTTACGTGCCGTAGCGGAGATTTTTCCAGTCATGAAAGATAATTAGGAGTTTCTATTTGGTTTAATTCGTGCTTTGAGGCAGTACGCGGCAGCGATGACGTGAATTCTCTGGTAACGTTTTATTCTTCTACCGAGTTGTTTCGTATACGAGAAGGTACGGTGAGTGGTTGATGAATCGTAGCTCGTATCACATGTTGGACACGTTTTGTTTTTCTCAATGCGTGGAAGTTTTTTTCCTGCTGATGGACCTGACTTCGTATTGCAGATATTAATAGAGAGGATGCTCAGCTTTCCGACTTCAACTGCGAGAATGAATTGCAGTCCGCTATGGACATCCTTGATAAAAACGATGTGATATAGAAGTTTTCAATTCGTCAAACACCATAAACTGAAGGCAGAAAAAACTGGCCTAATAAATCGGAAGTGCGGATAAATAATGAATATTGAAGTCGTAATCATAGTCGTTACGACTTGGAGACACGACTATGACGACTACGATATTTGCGATTTATGCGCACTTCCGATTACGAGTCAAAATTATTCTGCCACAAAGTTATGGCATTTTACGATTTGCAAACGTCTATCAAATCGTTTTTATCAAGGATGTCCACATCGGACTGCAATTCATTCTCGTAGTTGAAATCGGAGTCGGAAAACTGCGCATCCTCTCTATTATCCTGAAAGAACCTACACTCACTGGCCATAAGTATTGCAACTGACTTCATATTGGGTGTAAATCCAACCGTTCAAAGGTTAGCTGTACATCCTATTCTCCTGTACAAAGCTCAGTTGTTACGTCCATCGGCGTCCAATGATGAAGTCAGTTCCCAAAATTCAAAACGCCCTAGCGGTTGTTGCCAGCAAAAGATTTTTGGCAACATTACTTTTCTGAAACCTGGGTACCCAAGGGACCTAAACCTGGGTTCAGATGTGCTCTAACACGATGTTTCCACAGAACGACATACGTATTAAGGATGTGGACTATTGTTTCTATTTAATTTTCCTTACCATATACGAGCTGTTGCAAATGATGCATTCGATAAGTAAATTGATCTTCGCCACAAAACAAAATTATGCGAAGTAAGTGAAGCGAAAAACTTCCTCTAGTCATTTTCTATGCAGTATCGATTTTCTGTGTGCATTGATCAGTTTTATGAAATAAATACATCGATCCGACATGACTTTGAAATGAAATCGATCGGCAACAAATGAATTAAGAGGGCGTTTTACCTCCGGATGGCATTTGGTTATGGTAATAAAACAGTCCTTGAGAGCACGAACGCCTGGAGGTTTATGTCTTGCATTCACATATATACAGGGTTTGGTCCAAAAAATGCACACAAAACAGCATACGTTCTTCTAACCAGAGCACAAACTACTTAGAGAAGTGGACAAGGAATCGTCCTGAAGTCGTCCAGTTGTTAGAAGAGCGCCAGACCCTATTTTGTAAGGCAAAGTCGAGGCCCTTATCACGTTGAACTTGCGATTAGCCAGCAAGAAAACAAAATGACCTCTTACTTTGCTTCACAAAAATGGCTCTGGAATTAAAACTACTGGACCGAATTAGGGTACATGTGTCTTGTTATTTTTCTCCCAGAAAGATTCTCTATTATCCATTCATATCAGTAGTTTGGGTAGTGTTTCAGCCAGGATTTCAAAAAAGGCAGGGCAGAGACGACTCCATTCACAAAAAGGCAGGGTGCCATGATAGCCCATGCCCTGCTTTGGTTCTCAGCCACCAAGGCCCAAGGGCATGTCACGACGCAAGTCTGACTCTGATAGTCTTCACACCAATGGACATTTTCTGCTTCGGGGATCAAAGGGTTAAATCACAACAGTAGGTGTATGTACTGTAAAAAAACTTCAAGGAGAATGCTGATCATGCTGACTCTGAGCAAAATCATAGACTAGGCCTATACAATGTAAGTTGATTACAGTCATAGTGATCAAGGGGTTAAAACTTCAAATGTGGTCAGGTTGGAAAGGGTTAAACAGGACGTATTTCCAAAAACAGCTAATGCCAATCCCTTGTAAAAACCCTATAAATGACCACTGCATAAGACTGTCTTATCAGCTGCAAGTTCAATGCAGCTGAGTATCAATTCCACGGTGCTCTAGCATTTTCCCGCCAAAAAGATCGTCAATACCATGCGGCCGAAAGGCCGGTGGTCTGAAGTAAGATCAGTCATATTCAAGTAAATATCTGTGTACTGGAAAGAAATTGGCAAACGAATTTGGTATGACTGGAGAGAGTGCACTTTCTGGATTACAGCCAAATAAATTGTTGAAGAATGCAGGCGACGGTTTGGGAGAAATGGACTTGGAAATACAACGATCTCTGTCAGATTGAAATGCTGAAGTCGCGGTTCTATCTAAAGTTTCATGCCATTCTGTCGTGTAAAACACTGACTCGATTCAAGTGATACGTCGCCTCACCTCTTGAAATAAACATTCCATTGTGTTTTGCTCACTACTGTTACTAACGACAGCATGATAAAGTTGTGCTGGTTGCCATTTTTTGTCGGTATGTTTCATGTATTNAAGTCGTAATCATAGTCGTTACGACTTTGAGACACGACTATGACGACTACGATATTTGCGATTTATGCGCACTTCCGATTACGAGTCAAAATTATTCTGCCACAAAGTTACATGTATGGCATTTTACGATTTGTAAACGTCTATCAAATCGTTTTTATCAAGGATGTCCACAGCGGACTGCAATTCATTCTGGTAGTTGAAGTCGGAGCCGGAAAACTGCGCATCCTCTCTATTATCCTGAAAGAACCTACACTCACTGGCCATAAGTATTGCAACTGACTTCATATGGGGTGTAAATCCATGTTAGCTGTACATCCCATTCTCCTGTACAAAGCTCAGTTGTTACGTCCATCGGCGTCCAATGATGAAGTCAGTTCCCAAAATTCAAAACGCGGTTGTTGCCAGCAAAAGATTTTTGGCAACATTACTTTTCTGAAACCTGGGTAGCCAAGGGACCTAAACCTGGGTTCAGATTTGCTCTAACTCGACGTTTCCACAGAACGACATAAGGATGTGGACTATTGTTTCTATTTAATTTTCCTTACCATATACGAGCTGTTGCAAATGATGCATTCGAGAACTAAATTGATCTTCACCACAAAACAAAATAATGCGAAGTAAGTGAAGCGAAAAACTTCCTCTAGTCATTGTCTATGCAGTATCGATTTTCTGTGTGCATTGATCAATTTTATGAAATAAATACATCGATCCTACATGACTTTGAAATGAAATCGATCGGCAACAAATGAATTAGGAGGGCGTTTTACCTCAGGATGGCATTTGGTTATGGTAATAAAACAGTCCTTGAGCACGAACGCTTGGAGGTTTATGTCTTGCATTCACATCTATACAGAGTTTGGTCCAAAAAATGCACACAAAACAGCATACGTTCCTCTAACCAGAGCACAAACTACTTGGCGAAGTGGACAAGGAATCGTCCTGAAGTCGTCCAGTTGTTAGAAGAGCGCCAGACCCTATTTGGTAAGGCAAAGTCGAGGCCCTTATCACGTTGAACTTGCGATAAGCCAGTAAGAAAACAAAATGACCTCTTACTTTGCTTCACAAAAATGGCTCTGGAATTAAAACTACTGGACCGAATTGGGGTACATGTGTCTTGTTATTTTTCTCCCAGAAAGATTCTCTATTATCAAGAATATATAAGTACCAAGAATGTACAACTCCAAATATGTGCCAAAAGTGTGTTTACTAATTTGCCTTTGGTGACACTGTAACCGAAGGGATCTTAATTTGTGAAGAATTATTGTGTGGAGAAGATCATTACGAACAAAATGACACCTCCCGCAGTTATCTGCACTCAGAAATAACCGAGCTACAGAGCAGTTTTGAATGGACCATATTTTCGACAAATTGATATAATACTTGATCTCTGGGTCGGGCACTCTGACCTAAACAACAAATCCATGGTTTCACCAAAATCAAAAAAAAATTGTATGCCAGTAATATGTCTGTAACTTTACATAAGAATATTGATGATATTCTAAATAATAAAATTCAGTCAACAGCCGTTAAATCTAAACATTGATTATTTAATTAGAAGGCCTATAATTACCATACGCCCTCTATTATCAGAAAAAGTAACTTAATGCCCAACCTTTTGATTGATTACTAAGTTGTACATTCTTGGTACTTATATATTCTTGCTATTATCCATTCATATCAGTAGTTTGGGATTGAAGGTGGTGGAAGTACATGTATGCTTGTGCGTTGTTTTGGGCCACCTAAGTGCAGCACAAATTGTTAATGTCGTCTAAAGCAGTGTACCCAGGTTACGGAGTTAGGATGGTTAGCGTTGACGGT
Source organism: Notospermus geniculatus (assembly GCA_002633025.1). Classification (NCBI taxonomy): domain Eukaryota; kingdom Metazoa; phylum Nemertea; class Pilidiophora; order Heteronemertea; family Lineidae; genus Notospermus; species Notospermus geniculatus. Next base: position 127,245 of record NMRB01001099.1, on the reverse strand, counting down.
TAGGGCCAGGACTACTAGGCTTAGGATTAGGGTAGGGGTCAGTGACAACGGTTGAGGGTCAGGGTTGGGGTTAGGGTTAGGGGCTTGGGCTAGGAAATAGTGTGTAGGGTGGACGACATTCACCCATTCAGCCTAAGTGCATGCAGTGGCGCTTTGACAACGGATCACAGGCCTTGTCATAACTTCATGCGACATAGCAAGGCCGCGTCAATACTCACCTTCATTTTGTTGTGCATTTCTCCACCAATACATCATTCATTCACTAAAGCCACAAGAAGCATTCACTGCATTAATGGTTCAGACATTGATCTTGTTCCCTGGCTTATTGCCTAATTTCCATTATTGAACGTTCATAATATGACTAGTGACACGGGGATTAGATTGTCTGTAATTAACATAAATTATAGACACGTCAAAACAAACAGGATGGAAAGGAGAATATCCTGTAGTGATATTCTGCTACGTATGACAATATCTAGCCTAATTAAATATACATGTAAAACAATATATTTGCTTATCGGTGTGACTGGGATCACTGTCCCCTGGGGTCTAAGTCCGGTTTTATTGTTTTGATTAGGATGTACATGTACGTACAATGTATCATGGCTATAGAGACCGTGAACATTCGAACATAGCATACAGTACCAGACTATTGTGTCCCGTACATGCATCCCTACTCTTCATTCCACATCTGATTGGCGCGAGGTTTATGGCCGATATCTCCGCAACGGCTGGGTCAAATTTGACACACTATACATGAACATCAATCGATTTGTCTTTTTGGGGATCATCGCTGTCATTTCCCCTAAAAACGTGACATAAAAAAGTTCTTTCAGCAGTCACAATCACGTGTTTACGGCCTAAATGGCGGCCATTTTGAAATGACGCAATGCATCGCGCATGTGTAAACTGCACTGAACATCGTGATGAAATGAAATGGGTTTTGAGAAAGGGATCCGTTATGTCGGCCTTACACAAAAAAGGAAGATAGCAGAAAGATACCGACAGGAAGACAAGTCAATTGACGTATGTTTTGTCAAATTTGACCCAGGCGTTGCAGATATATCGGCCGAAAACCTCGCGCCAATTGGATGGAATGACACGTAGGACTTTCTCCTCTAGTCACCTGATAAACCTATTCAGAGTTATTCGCTTGCGATATCTTTCGTCTAACCCTTGTCCTAACTTGTTCATCCACATCGATTACTCCGATGGTCAATCTTGCCTATCGTGACCACGTTTTTCTTTTCCCAGAGCTTGTCTACATGTACCTGTCTCTCTCAGCCCCTACCTTTTACTATCGTTAGCCATCATTTTTTTATCAGAACTAACCTAAGCCTGATCCCTATNGTTTGTCAATATTTCTAATTATCGGCACCCGTTTCGAGTAGGCCTACACAATGAAATACAATACAACGTACCTCCCATTCACACAAATTATAAAGGGCGAACAATGCCAAAAGAGGAATGAATTTCTATTGAAAACAGGTTAAAGTCAAAAATCACCGTTTATTCTTGACGGATCAAGAAAAGCTTCTGTAACTTTTTAGTGTCACTTCTTACCTAATCAAGGTTGAATTTGCGGGGAGAATACTTGTTTGTGTACTTCTAATTTTGTGCTCGCGTTTTTCGACCTCAAACCGCAAGCTAACCACAGCGTGTGCCATATATGGTCATCGCACTACACGAGAAAGAGATGTACACGAAGCACTACGTTCAAACGGTCGTGAATTGGATGGAATGACACGTAGGACTTTCTCTTCTAGTCACCTGATAAACCTATTCAGACTTATTCGCTTGCGATGTCTTTCGTCTAACCCTTGTCCTAACTTGTTCATCCACATCGATTACTCCGATGGTCAATCTTGCGTATCGTGACCACGTTTTTCTTTTCCCAGAGCTTGTCTACCTGTCTCTCTCAGTCCCTACCTTTTACTATCATTAGCGATCCTTTTTTTATCAGAACTAACCTAAGCCTGATCCCTATACAGCGATGCATCATAACCATTGCCTTGGCCAATACCAATTCTTTGCTGCGCATGGACTCCAACAAGGCAATGCGAATTACTTTAAAACCTAATGCACCAATCACCGAGTAATTGGTCGCTGGCGGATATCGTAGATCTCAAGCTATTTCGACTATGTCGTGAATGCAGATCATCGCAATGTTGCAGGGTGTAACAGGGAGGGAAGGCTTGTACTGCGTATATACAGAAGAACGTCCCCTGACTTGCTCGGTATGTGAGGAGCGGCGTGGTGTAGTGGTTAGCGAGACGGACTCCTGATCAGAGCTTAGGATCCACACTTAGGCCAAAAGGGTGAATGTCGTCCTGGGTACCCTACCCAGGTCCAACCTGGGTATCCCTAAAAGGCACCCAGGTACGTACTAGGTGCCCTTTAGGAACCTATGGATACCCAGTTTGAAATTCCCGCCTGGTGAGATACCTGGAATCCAGGTCGAATATGGTGTACGCTGTGGTGCCGATTGCCAAATCACCATATTCTTCAACCCAGGACGACATTCACCCGTTTGGCCACACTTAGGGCCCAGCTCATTTACTTCATTGACTTGAAAGTGCCTGAAGAAGATCCCGGTGTTGGGTCTAAAATTTGCAAATATCGGAGACGACTTGGTACCTGTACAAACACCTATTTTTTCCCTAAGAAAAACGCTCTAAACATTGTTACTAAGGAGAATACCGAAGGACATTCGCTCATCGTTAATCACAGTGTGGTTATTTCGGCTTTTTTTCTGAACTATTTTTTCCCTCTTTATTTTATACTATGTATTTTTCATAACGTTTTTATAAACTTCTCCGTCCAATTACATGAAGATAGGGGTCCAATTACGGAAAGGAAACATAAGTTACGTACCTCAGGTGAAGCCAATATTGCCGAGAAGCCCCCCTCGGCATCCTTTATATCCCTGTGACTGCTGTCTATTACCGCCGAATATCCCTCAAGGTACGCGCTGGAGTCTATAAAGATATCAGTTTCGCTCCTTAGCTAATGAATCTGTTCCCTTAGCTGATGAGGAAGTATTATCACTTAAATTAGCGATCGTGACTACACGGCCGTAACAGCGACCCAAAGGCATAATACTTTGGGAACCGGGGGCCAATCATGGGCAAGGTTCCCGTATAAATATGGTATGATATAGCGTTGTTATTATACATGTATTTGAAATAATTTGATTATCACGCCTCCAATGAAATTTGAAGCCATGATCAGGTTTCAAGTGGGGTTTTTTTCTAAGGAAGATTGGTCTACTGGTCATTTTTAGCTCACCTGGGGTGAGCTATTGTCGTGGTGCAGCGTCCGTCGTCCATTAGCAGGGCCCGTTTCGTGACCGCTAGGGCTATTAATCTGAAACTTGGTACATATTTATACCCCTAGGTCAGATGACCTATGACACCAAGTTTCGGTCCGATTTGATATTTGGCTTAGCCACCAGGTGGGCAAAACCAAAAACAAAAAGTGCAATAACTCCTGAACTAATGACTGGATCATCTCCAAATTTTTATCATAGGTGCATGTAATAAGGATACATGACATATGTAAGGGGTTTTTGATTTGACCTACTTTTCAAGGTCACAGACGTCAGAGGTCAAAGTTTGAAATTTGGCCATTTGGTGGTACGTTTCGTAACTACTGCCCAGGGCTATTGACCTGAATTTTGGTACATGTATACCCCTATGTCTGATTGTCAGATGACCTATGACACCATGTTTCGGTCTGATTCGATTCTTGGCTTGGACACACCAGGTGGCCAAAACAAAAACTCAAAAAGTCCAATATTTCCTGTAATGACTGGATAGTCTCCAAAATTTCATCATCAACTACTGAGTATACATGAGGTATTCCTGGTTTTTTCATCTGACCTGCCCTTCAAGGTCACAGAGGCCAAACTTCAAAATTTTGCCATTCGGTGGTGGCACCTTTCGTGGCTATTTTACCTCGTACCTTCTAACTTGGTGTGATCATGTATCTACGTATACCCTCTATGTGAGAGGTCGAACTAGACGAAAATGAGCTGGCTGCAGGTGAACTCTGAAAGAATATCAACTGGTGTTCTATGCACTTTGACTGATCCTCATGATCAGATTACTGCTGAAGTTGTGCACTGGGGTACGTGACTGCGTTCTGATATCAGAAGGCATCAATTTCACTACGTGTCTTATCGACGGGATCCGAAGGCAAAAACTGTTCGAGTACATGAATGTGATTAATGTATCCCCTCAGATTCTCAATTACACTCGTTCTGTTGTAGTTTCAGCAATACGCTAATGGGGAACCGCATGGCGGTTTATCCCGATAGGTCGGCGCTGCGAGCGGTTGTACCGAAAAGAAGCCATTGACGTCATTTTGGGTGTTGACATTGCGTCGTGAAAAAAATTACCTGCTTTTTCCTACATGAATAGACACAAAAACGTTGCTTTTATCACCATCATATCTCTTCATTTTAAGACAAAAAAGGATTGAGATTAAAAGAAAATTTCATCTGCCACACGACGATGTAAGTTTACTGTCGGGCGACCAAAACAAATGGTTTATTTTCACGCCAAAATACATGTAAATGGAAATAACGTGAGAGACTTCGATCGCAGCGCCACGTCGTGACGTTAGATCTGCTGGGCCCGGTTTCACAAAAAAAACTAAAGTCTAAGTCTGAACTTAAGTTCAAAATGCAGGCATCTGATTGGCTCAAACCCCGTCACATGACTGACTTAAGTCAAGTTATCGACTTACGTTTTTTTGTGAAACCCAGCCCTGGTTTGCCATTGGGGTCGTTTTGAGGGAACCTTGTCTGCTCAGTGTCAAAATTAGAAGGTCAACCAAGCGTTGTACCTCACGGTTAGAAATAAGTAGTTGACAAAATTATAATTATTCTTTTGCAGATGACACGTAATCGCTTTCATTCCATTCTTTTTCTCAAACCCGCGAAGAATTTACCCCATTTCTTTCACGTGATAGATTTCATAATACTCCGATAATCATTTCTTTCTAGTTTTAATGGGGATCCTAGATCGATAGAGGGCAGCACACCGAAACCCGGTCCTAATACAATGGACGCCTTTTGTGTGGGAAATTGATCAGGACCGGGATGTCAGTTTCATTTCAATAATTTTAACCACTAGTGACACCTATTGAAAAAGTCGGTTATCGTCCCCATTATATCCAAATTCTCTCTTCCAATGCATGTACGTACATGTATTACAACACTTGGTAGATACGGCTGCACTATACTGGGGCTAAATCTTCGACGTCTATTTCTTCTAAACCGATGATATTAGTCGTCACGATCACAAAGGTCTCTATCAGTTTCTTAATATGAAAGCCCCGGGCAATCTGGTGATCTATACAGAAGGTTTTCGGCATCTGGTCTTTACCAATCAATCCTTCATATCTGCCTGATTCTGCTGAGACAGAAAGCTTGGTGCCATCAAAGACATTTTGCCACAGTCTTTCAGCGATAAAGACGGTGCTTTAAGAGCCTTTGGCGTTTTAGCTTTTGCCTATAGATGATGGTAGACGAATAAAGGGCTCGCCTCATCAATGTCATTTTCGTTGAGAATTAGATCCTTACCAATGCTTTACATCATTCGTCCCTGTAACCCTGTCCCTGATACATTTTCGAGTAAAACATAGCGGAAAGGAAATCTGAATCTCCGTTGTGCAGGGACATACGAAGTGTCTATGTTTGAAATGTTATTGGCATTTTACAGTACATGTACATCTCATGTACATGTACATGTACAGTCCTTGACAAAAGTTTATCTCCCCCAGATACCTTGAATATTTCAAATGCTACTGGACCAATCTTAATAGTCTGGACGCAAAACCCCGAAAAGGGGCGTGACCCCCTTTTCCGAGTCTCTGATAACAGCAGTGTTTTGATATTTTCTGAATATTTGGGGGTAGGCGAATCAGAATCCGCCGGGTGCCACCGCGTCACCCTTTAGCGTTTTGAGAAAATCAGGACACTGACTTATCATTGTTGAACCCAAGAACTGAGCTTTGTACAGGAGAATGGGACCAGATGTACAGCGAACTTTTGAACGGTGGGATTTACACCCCATAAATGTATTACCCAAAGAGAAGGCAAGCACAAAAATTGACACACAATATATGATAAATAAAAAGGCAATTTCCAGAATGTTTGCGAATTTTCGACCCCAACGGAGGTCTTCTTCAGGCTGGAACTTTACAATCCGAAACTCTAGGACAGACTGAGCTGAAACCCAAACGTAGATCTAAAGTATCCCATCCATCCAAACAGGACGTGACAGCAATTAAGGAAAGAAAAGAGTACAAGCCCCAAAAGTTGGTTGCTCAACCTAACAGAAATGTAATTAGTGAATGTAAGGCTTGGCTAGGCTGAAGGGAAGGGGGTTTATAAAATGTAGCTTGGAGGAACTAAACTAACAGTTTAATTCCTCCAAGCTACATTTTATAAACCCCCTTCCCTTCAGCCTAGCCAAGCCTTACATTCACTTCCTCAAAAACAAAATGGTGGTTTTTGTGGCTACCAGTACCATACGAGAAAGAAAACTTGCCGTGTTTGTGCGCCGCGGGCTCAAGTGGAAGATTCGTGAAGTGTCACATTATTTATCGATTGTTGGCTCGAATGCATCCGCTCCAGTCTTCGTAATTCTAATGAGTAAGTTAACGACGCCAAGAACAAAACCTTTAGAAACAGCTTCCAGCCACTTTCCCCTTTGCAAATAAGGCCCGCCGTTAATTGCACCTGTTGAGCGACAGTCAATATATTCTGTCTTGGAAAACAATATTGAATTATGTCCCCAACCGAGTCGATGAATCATATGTCTCAAAGACCTGGCCACGACGCGACTGATGTGTTTCTAACATATTTAGTGCGGCGACAATTTCCACATGGTTTAGCAGAGGAGGGTGTTTTTCGCCTCGATCGTGACAATCATACTCACTGATGAACCATGTAGTCGTGGGCATCCGGCCTGTTCACACCAAAAGCGCAAGTTGTCGAATGCAGCATATCTGCCCGGAATGTGGACAACAGCTGTAAAAGTTATGTTCAACACGTTAAACCATTCAGATTAGGAAGGTTGCGAAATCAAACGATAAACGTTAAACGTTAACGACAACTTACCGAAAATGCAATGCAAAATCTGGTTAATGTGTAGTATGAAAAATAAGGTTGTCGTAAAACTTTGGTTTATCGTTTGATTTCGAAACCTCCCAAATTTTTATACACTCACTGGCCATACGTATCGCAACAAAGGTTTTCTCTTAATTTCTCGGTAGTCAGTCATCAATAGTGAGGTTTCGCAAATCTGACGAAACACAAAGTACGAAATACGAAATTCGACTTCATTTCCATGACGTAATATATTTCAGGAGATGCCTGGTTGGTACCACAAATGTCGCCTGCTGCAGGAGCGTCTTAGCGCGTGCCTTTAGATCGATAGAGTTACGGTTTATATAAAATTTGAAACTTATCTTTTCGTTTCCACTTTGTAGATGCGAAATGGAAATTTAAAAATTCAAGATGCACCATAACTCTCTCAGTCTTTCATGATATGCTAAAAGACGCACTGACAGCAGGGTTATGTGGTACCATTCCAACCATCTCCAGAAATACATTAGGTCCTCGAAATGAAGTTGAATTTCGTATTTCGTACTTGTATAGGACCAGGCCTGGTTGGGGGTGTGCTGCCCTCTATCGTAGTTATGATCTCCATTGCTCGTTACGGGTTTTCCTGCTGCGCCATTGGCTTATTCATCGATTACGTTTGACCACACAACAGAGTTTGGGAGGGATCCGCTGTTTATCATTCCAGAGGTCTTTGGTCTTGGGATCAACAGTTTCAGAATGTACGTACCTTGGGAGACTGGCCATACACAATTTCATTTTGTACTGCTGTCTTCTGCATCTCTCCGACGTGTCCGGATTTCTCATAAGAAATAGCCATTGCTGCTTCGGAAGTCACGCTTTGCTCGATTCTCGATTCGATTCGAATTCTCCACCATCACGACGAGCACTGCTTACCCATCTCGTCCAACAAATGTCATTATGATGGGTAATAGAAGTTCCTAATTACGGAACCACAAGCTCATCATCTCATCTAAAGCAGATAACTACTACTGTTCGGAGGATGGTTGAGCAAGCAGTGGTCATTCAGAGCATGCCTCCGTTTCGTGACGAAAAGCATCCGCCATCCCATTCCTCCCTCATTTGTATTGATTTTTCTTTAGATGTCGTGATGTTACGGTTGACTTGAGTTGGCCGAACCTACCACAATCATACCATACTCTGCGCTATCATTAAGTGCCATCGACATGCTTGTTTTAACTCTGCCCACGACCTGGGGTTCTAACGTCATGTGCCTCGGGGTAGATCCCAAAAGACAGCTGGAACCGACAGATTTGCTGAAGGAAAGCAGGCTTTTGTGGTACCAATTAGGATTTACTGCTGAGAGCAAGCCTTGAGAGCCTCTTAGTGTTTTGTATAATGTGCATGTACTTGTCCACTAATGGTCATGGATTCCTTGCCAAAGAATCGTAGCTCTTGAGTAAATACTTAAATGGAAATATCGTTCTGGGCGAAAAGGTTTTTCAAGATGCAGTTTATAATATACTGCGGATGCCGCATCAGAAATGTATTTCCCAATTCTATGCCGGTGTGTAACAGGAAAAACTGCCCCCTGTAGAAATTGTCCAGTTCTATTTAAAATTGTCCACTGGTTCTAATGTCCAGTTCTGTTTAAAATTGTCCACTGGTTCTATTGTCCAGTTCTATTTAAAATTGTCCACTGGTTCTATTGTCCAGTTCTATTTAAAATTGTCCACTGGTTCTAATGTCCAGTTCTATTTAAAATTGTCCACTGGTTCTATTGTCCAGTTCTATTTAAAATTGTGCAGTTCTATTAAAAATTGTCCACTTCTATTTGTCCATGACAGATTAAGGTGCATGGCTATTGGAAGCAATCGCCAGAGATGAAAATGTAACAATAGCATCTTTTGTCCCCAGGGCAGTTTTTCCTGGGGACACTTTCCTTTAACACCGGGTGTATTTTTAAGGAAAAGGCGATTACTGTTAATTCTTCACGGCGCCAAAATGTGCCTTGCAGCTGAGGACAGTTTGAAATGATTTTTGCTTGTTTTAGTTTTTCTGCTACCAGCTGAGTATCTCCGATAATAAGTACTTACGTATGATCTATTACCCCGATACATGTAGTTAGGTAACCGGAACGAACGGAGACATGTTTTGACAGCCGTAGTAGCCTAATAGCTGCAAGCTGTAGGCTCACCGTCTTCAAACGTCTCCGGCTTTCATATTGATTCAGTTCCAAATATTATTTTGCATTGGGTATAAACGCAATACTTTGTGAATGTGCGATCGCTTTGACCCAATGAAACCTTCTTCTGTATCGTTGGCATTTAATGAAATGATTTTGTTGCGGTATTTTTTTAATCATTTGACTGAGTACTTTCTGGAGTAACACTGCAATTGCAGATGCTCGCCACCTGTTCACTGGGTTTGGATGCTTCACTTCCATCATGATCCAGGGATACTCTTGTTCATGATCATTCATAGAGCTATTGGGTCAATGACTAGTCTTTTCTAGAGTTTCAGATTGTAAAGTTCCACTTGAAAAAGACCCCGGTTGGGGTCGAAAATTCGTGAATTCTGGAGATTGACTTCTTGCTTATTATCATTTTGTGTGTCAATTTTGTGCTATTCTGTATCTTGGGTCATGACTAGCACATGCTTTTACTTGGATTTTGCAGTACATATGCACTATGTTATGCTGTACAAATCTGAAGTAAAAATATTTGCTAGCTTTTATTCATATCATCCATTGTTTGAAATATTCTTTCCACGACTCACAAACTAGGAACTGTTTTACATCAAAATGGCTTCCTACATTGTTATATGACACTAATTGATTTTTGAAGCCTTTGCCTGTCAAATCGTTGTCACCTTCCAGGTTCTGATTTGGCACTCTCAAATTCCTAATTGGAGGTAAGAATAGAAGGTCTTCTTCGACCGGTGGATAATGGCCAAAACCGAAACACCCACAGTATATTTGTGTGACAATGGCTTCTTTGGCATCATCAGATGACCTGTTTGTTTGTAGGTGTGTGTAACATTGAAATAGCAAAGCAGCTAGCTATTACTCCACATAAATGGATTGAAATAATTAAAGATAGCTGGAAGTCATTGTAATTTCCAGTGAAGTGAAAGAGAGGTGCTAGGTATAGATTTAAGCCTATACGGTGTGTAGATGTGGGTGGTACCGGAAGAGGTTGTTGCGCTGAAGCTGCGAAAGTTCGTTTGCATTAAATAATGTGTTGCAGGAAGCAAATCGCGTCTACAGAAAACAAGTGCCAAATTCTGAAATAGATGAAAAAGAGAAACATGAATACTAGGCCAAGTAGGCCTAGCTGAATTGATAGACTGCAATAGTTGTACCTGAGGTTTGTGACGTGCATTCTGCAGATGGGCTGTGAGCAGCCCATCTGCAGAATGCACTTTTTGGCTTACATGTACATGATGTAGGCCTATGCCAATACGCATGCATGCAACATGCCTCGCGCCTACCGACATGACCGACGGGTAGGGTAGAATAGGGCTACACATGTACACCATACAATGCCATACATCGCCAATTGTTATTATGTACATGATGCATGACATGCATTGATTGACTGTGAATAAATGACTACCTGATCTTACTGACTTTTGCCAACACGAACAGAGAACCTCTCGCGTGCCAATTAAGACTGGCATTTTCGCCCTTTGCTTATCCGTGTAGAAGGGTATTGACTTCACACAATGTTTCATAAATACCGGGCAGGGCTTCTTGCATTGTGTCAGTTGGTTCACAAAAATTGAACTACGATGACCGACCGTAAACTGCCACGGCGTTGCACATGCGTGAATGTGACCTGCACCTTCGCAGTGGCCTCCTGGCGGCTGAGTCATTAGTAATGCTACGCTGTCCTGTCATCTATTGGACATCGATAGAACTAAATCGTCCTTAAAATCGCTAATTACTAATTAACCAGAGTAGGTAAGGGGCTGTAAAAAAGTTATGTTTGTTTTCGAATGCCAGCCTTCATGTCAGCGTTTACCGCTCGTCAATAGATGGTCTGGTTTGTTCTGTAGCTCCACAGCTGGGATTTCTGTATAGTATAGTGGTATGAGATCATCAGTGGCGGTCTTTGCGGGCGACATTGGTACTAGTGGGGCTTCGCCCATACGTTTCACATTCGCCTCAATTCGACCAGGTAAGCCAATTATCTTGCGAGTTTGCCAATTTGTATTGGATTGATGACTTTCTTCGGGGGCGATAGTGGGCGGTTACAGGAATGCAGTTTTCATTGCGATGTATACATAGGTGTCTCTGTGTGGATGATCAATGAGGACATTGATCAGGTATAACCTGATGTCACTTTCATTATAAAGTGAAACCTATTGAGGCAATGAACTAGAGTCCTCATTTCATGCAAGAATCGTTTGCAAAGGTTTTTTTTGACTAGATAAAAAACGATGTCAGCAGATCATGCTGGTATTCATAAAAGTTAGCAAATGCTTTTACTTACATGTAAGATTTGCACAGCGAGGTCAAATGTAAATGCACTACAAAACTTGAAAGACAAGCATTTGCTAGCCTTTATGAATATCAGACATTGGGTCATATGAATAAAGACTAGCAAATGCTTTTACTTCACATTTGTACAACATTGACTAGTGCATTTGTGTTGCAGAATTCAAGTAAAAGCATTTACTAGTCTTTATTCATATGGCCCATTGTGTCAATGGGCAATTGATCTTTGAATCTTGATAACGTCGACAAATTTGGCTGGACGATTCCAGCTAAAACTTTTAAATTTACAATTTACGTTGGTGTTTACATCTGGGAATGCACGATGATAAAATAAAAAGGTGACCTCTTGGGGGTTTACCCGGCCTTCCCATTTTTGCTGCGTTTCGGCAAGTATATAGTGGTAGACGTGATACTTATCAAAGGGAAATCGGTTCACACTAATCGCTAGGGTCAACGCCATGGCTATGGTAGCGAATGACCGCCGATTACATCATCACTAATTATCCTACAGTTGTGTTCCTCCGTTCGTCACGGGCAAGAATTTCCTCATATACACAGCGTAAATGATAGTATGGCATAACAATATTGATTCATGGATGTCTCATTGGACCTGTCAAACTATTAGAGGCGGCAAACAACTCTGCCCTGCTATACCATTACATCAGCCAGTAGGAATTCACGCCAGGAACTTGGTCATACTGAATAATTTATTCCAAAAAAGAATTTGATCTTTGGGGAACTGCAGCTCAAAGGATTTTTACACATGGCGCACTTCGTTTATTTTCAAATATAAGGCTAACGCCATGGTTCTTTACAAGCTACGCTAGGAAAAAAAATGAAAATCAGTAATCACTGATAAAAATCCGGCAAACGATATTCACCATCGGTCATCATAAGCTCCCCCTCAGTCATTCCTTAGCATTGGCTAATACGCATTCAATAAAAAGATAAATATGGTATTCACATCAGGTTTTCATGGGTACTTCCTCCACGACTTCTTCTATACACGCTACTGAGAAGTTGATGAATCATGGAGAAGAACGTTTTTGCTGATGATAGAGATTTTCAGTTATTAAGCTTACTCCTGTGACCGTAATCACAAAGCATGCATGACTTGCGGGTCCGCAAATCTACAGGTCCCCTATCCATCCGTTGTTTTTGCCATTGGGGTGGAAGATACTATCGGTTAACGCGCAGATTTGCATTTCCGGACCAAGACGGCCGTATTCTAGAAACTTCCTTAACTCTAAGGTTTACTTTAGCTATTGTTTGAAGGGCAGAATACAAAAGCTTACGTGGACCATCAAGTTAAAGCTGACCTATCCGCACAAAAAGCCCCCATGCGACGAGCAAGAGAATTGCAAACGCCCTGCAGACACCTCAAACGAAGGCTCAGAACATGATATACCCCACAACGTCAGGAGGGCGCCACCTTATTTGTCTTCAGGCAACAGAACTGTCAACATCTCCGCATACCTCTCACACTATTCAAAGAAAAAAAATGTACTCATTTATACTTAGACGGGATTCGATCCGTCGATCTTCTGATTTGTAATCCACCACAGTGACTCTACCCCACTCGGCCAAGGAGCCAGCTGACAGGAACATGATTTGTGTTTGTCATAGACGTAGACCTTCGACTTACGTAATAATACTACGAATAAGAGAAAACAAGAGAAGCCTTCCAACAAGTTCGGTGGCCGAACGGGTAAGACGGTGGAGCAAAGAAAACAGGGCACGGGTTCGACTCCCAGCCGGGTCAAACTTTTTTCTTTCAGAAAATTGTTCAGCAGGAGCTCACCAGAGGATGTTGACACCTCTAAGGGCTGATTCATACTCGCTTGCGGACCGTCAAGCGCATGAAACTGATCGCAGGTTTCCACGACGTGAATGTGCACACGCAGTGAAATTGATCATAGTCGGCGCAAAATCCGGACGGAGTATGAATCAGCCTTAAAGCTCGAAGGCAAATAAGGTGGCGCCCTCCTGGCGTCGTGGGGTATATCATGTTCTGAGCCTTCGTTTGAGGTGTCTGCAGGGCGTGTGCAATTCTCTTGCTCGTCGCAGGGGGCTTTTTGTGCGGATAGGTCAGCTTTAAGGACGGGGGCTTCTTGAATACGCGGACCACAGACTTTGTTGGATCCCATATAAATATAGTCTTTGACATAAGTTTATCTACACCTGATA
>NMRB01001099.1:77056-97538 GCA_002633025.1 Notospermus geniculatus | reverse complement strand
TTCCTGAAAATGCACAGGGGCTACAATTGCCCCACTTCGGTGGTACAATTATAGCCCCTGTAAACTTTTTGAAAATAATTTATTTCTCAAAAACGAATTCAGTTAAAAAGTTATTTTGAATTGAGCCATCCATCTGACTTGCATGACTACCTACATGCCAAATTTCATGTTGATATTCAAGTGTTTTGATGGTGAAACCCTTAAAAAACCAGAAAAGGGGGCTAGAATTGCACCACTTTACCTTACTTCCATCCGTATGCATAAAACCCAAAGTAAATGCTTTTGCTAAAAGCAGTTGCTATTAGAAAAAGCAGTTACTATTTACTTATTCCTTTCTAGCAAATGCTAGAATTCATATGCATAATACTGAGCAATTGCGCCAACTGTAGAACCTTTGGTAAACAAGCAAATGCTTGTCAAATATAAGCATTTGCTTTGAAGTAGAAGTAAAAGATTACGCATATGAAACCAAGTAATTGCTTTTACTTTTACTTTTGGCTTCAAGCAACTACTTTTACTGTTTGCTATTGCTAGAAGTAAATGCTTCATTTTTATGCATACGGCCCATTGTGTCAATAATGGGCAATTGATCTTTGAATCTTGATAACGTCGACAAATTTGGGTGGACGATTCCAGCTAAAACTTTAATTTACAATTTACGTTGGTGTTTACGTCTGGCAATGCACGATGATAAAATAAAAAGGTGACCTCTTGGGGGTGTACCCTTCCCATTTTTGCTGCGTTTCGGCAAGTATATAGTGGTAGACGTGATACTTATCAAAGGGAAATCGGTTCTCACTAATCGCTAGGGTCAACGCCATGGCTATGGTAGCGAATGACCGCCGATTACATCATCACTAATTATCCTACAGTTGTGTTCCTCCGTTCGTCACGGGCAAGAATTTCCTCATATACACAGCGTAAATGATAGTATGGCATAACAATATTGATTCATGGATGTCTCATTGGACCTGTCAAACTATTAGAGGCGGCAAACAACTCTGCCCTGCTATACCGTTACATCAGCCAGTAGGAATTCACGCCAGGAACTTGGTCATACTGAATAATTTATTCCAAAAAAGAATTTGATCTTTGGGGAACTGCAGCTCAAAGGATTTTTACACATGGCGCACTTCGTTTATTTTCAAATATAAGGCTAACGCGATGGCTCTTTGCAAGCTACGCTAGGGAAAAAAATGAAAATCAGTAATCACTGATAAAAATCCGGCAAACGATATTCACCATCGGTCATCATAAGCTCCTCCTCATTCATTCCTTAGCATTGGCTAATACGCATCCAATAAAAAAGAAAAATATGGTATTCACATCAGGTTTTCATGGGTACTTCCTCCACGACTTCTTCTATACACGCTACTGAGAAGTTGATGAATCATGGAGAAGAACGTTTTTGCTGATGATAGAGATTTTCAGTTCCTAAGCTTACTCCTGTGACCGTAACCACAAAGCATGCATGACTTGCGGGTACGTAAATCTACAGGTCCCCCATCCATTCGTTGTTTTTATGGAATGCCAAAAGGGAATTTATTCAGAAAAAGCACAAATATTTATGCAGAAAGCACAAAAGTATATGCAGAAAGTTGAAAATCTATTCAGAAACGAAAATATTTGTTCAGAAAGTCACAGAAACATATGCAGAAAGTTAAAACTTATTCACAAACTAAAATATTTGTTCAGAAAGTCCAAAATATTCATTCAGAAGACACAGAAACATATGCAGAAAGTTAAAACTTATTCAGAAACTAAAATATTTGTTAAATATTCATTCAGAAGACACAGAAATATATGCAGAAAGTCCAAAATATTCATTCAGAAAGTCACAGAAACATATGCAGAAAGTTAAAACTTGTTCAGAAAGTAAAATATTTGCTCAGAACGTTTATCCATTCAGAAGACACAGAAACATATGGAGAACGTTTTAAAATCTATTCAGAAGCAAAAAGTTGTTCAGAAAGTCGCGCCCCCTTTTATCCACTCAGGTAGTTAAAGGTGTATTAAAGGCCTTATGTACCCCCTGTCCAGACAAATTTTGATGAGGGCGAATTTGATTGGATGTTGGTGCATGGTGATGTCCCGTCATGCCTTAGCACGAATTAAGGTAATAGAGGGCGCTGCGATCGCTTTCAAGAAAAAAAACGGTTTTACTGTAGCACTAGCAGAGACCTACGGGTTAATGTATTTCTCAAAATTCCTTTGCATTGCAGTGCAGTTTAATTTAGTACCACGATGTATCTACAAGACGTCTGGTGCAAAACTAAAATAATAGGTGGCGCTGCTGAGGTATTAATACTTTTTACGTTTTTGGTCGCAAGTTCTGAATGGGTTAACATATTGACCTAACTCTTGTGCATTGTTAAGCTAGGGTTAGGATGGCGCCAAAAGGTGCTGGACGGAAGTGAAGGAAGGAAGGACTAGGAAGTACAAGCATTCTATTTTGCTGACGAAATGGAGGAAGGGGTTAATACGGCAAATAACATTTTATGTACGGATGCACAGGCATATGCACATTATTTTAAAATTCACAACAATTAGATCAATATTTTAACCCATTCAGAACTTATGACCAAAAACGTAAAAATATTAATACCTCAGCAGCGCCACCTATTATTTTAGTTTTGCGCCAGACGTCTTGTAAATAAATTATCTGCACTGCACTGCAAAGGAATTTTTAAAAATACATTAACCCGTAGGTCTCGTCTACAGTAAAACCGATTTTCATGAAAGCGATCGCAGCGCCCTCTATTACCTTAATTCGTGCTAAGGCATGACGGGACATCACCATGCACCAACATCCAATCAAATTCGCCCTCATCAAAATTTGTCTGGACAGGGGGTACATAAGGCCTTTAATACTTTTTGCTTCTGAATAGATTTTAAAACGTTCTGCATATGTTTCTGTGTCTTCTGAATGGATAAACGTTCTGAACAAATATTTTACTTTCTGAACAAGTTTTAACTTTCTGCATATGTTTCTGTGACTTTCTGAACAAATATTTCAGCTTCTCAATAGATTTTAAACGTTCTGCATATGTTTCTGTGTCTTCTGAATGGATAAACGTTCTGAACAAATATTTTACTTTCTGAACAAATTTTAACTTTCTGCATATGTTTCTGTGACTTTCTGTGAATGAATATTTTGGACTTTCTGCATATATTTCTGTGTCTTCTGAATGAATATTTTGGACTTTCTGAACAAATATTTTAGTTTCTGAATAAGTTTTGACTTTCTGCATATATTTCTGTGTCTTATGAATGAATATTCTGGATTTTCTGCATATATTTCTGTGTCTTCTGAATGAATACTTTGGACTTTCTGAACAAATATTTTAGTTTCTGAATAAGTTTTAACTTTCTGCATATGTTTCTGTGTCTTCTGAATGAGTATTTTGGACTTTCTGAACAAATATTTTAGTTTCTGAATAAGTTTTAACTTTCTGCATATGTTTCTGTGTCTTCTGAATGAATACATTGGACTTTCTGAACAAATATTTTAGTTTCTGAATAAGTTTTAACTTTCTGCATATGTTTCTGTGACTTTCTGACCAAATACTTTCGTTTCCGAATAGATTTTCAACTTTCTGCATATACTTTTGTGCTTTCTGCATAAATATTTGTGCTTTTTCTGAATAAATTCCCTTTTGGCATTCCATAGTTTTTGCCATTTGGGTGGGAGATACTGTCGGTTAACATGGTTAACGTGCAGACCTACATTTCCAATACGGCCGTATTCTAGAAACTTCCTTAACTCTAAGGTTTACTTTAGCTATTGTTTGCAGGGCAGAATACAAAAGCTTAAAGTGTACCATCAAGTTAAGGACGGAGGCTTCTTGAATACGCGGACCACAAACTTTGTTGGATCCCATATTCATCTACAGTATTTGACATAAGTTTATCTACACCTGATACCTTGAATGTTTCAAATACTACTGGGCCAATTTAACACGGTTTGTTCCGTTATGAAAATACATATTGTTGGTCATATTTCTGCATCAAAATTTTGGAAATTTGGAAATATCGTAATTATGTATAGCTCATCAGAAACCCCCCTAAAATCAACATATTAACAAACCTTGTCAAAATTGGCCCGGTAATATTTGAAATATTCAAGGTATCAGGTGTAGATGAACTTATGCCAAAGACTGTACCTCACTCATGTTTTCTTTACAAGATATCATTGAGATAAGTACATGTATTAACGCAAGGAAAGAATGTGCACAGCCAGGGTTCTCATTTCTCTTCTCTTCTTCTCTTTCCAGGTAAGTTTTATTCGAATGTTGGGATTTTATTGCGTCAAGTAACGGTAAGTGACATGTTTGACAACCATCAAGAAAGAGATGATTTAACCATAATGGGCCGTTTTCACAAAGGGTGTTTAAGACTTATACGCGTGTAACTTCACTAAATGCACACACTTCCACCATTCATTTGGCGAAGTTACACGCGTCTAACATTGTCTAAGTCCTAAACACCCTTTGTGAAATCGGCCCAATTTGTCTTGCTTGAAATATCGCTTGTCTATACCTTCTTTAATCGCAGTCAATCAGAAAATCATTATTTCTTCGTCGCTTTTTTGTCTTTGCCAATGACATGCGAAAGAACAGGAGTCAACCTTCAGCTAATGATGACAGCAACTGTCAACAGGATGTCGGCAAAGGTCGACGTGCTTCACACCCCACCATTCATACACTCAGTCAGAGCTTGGGAATGGTCAATAGTTCCCATATCCTTATTACATCTAATTACGACGTATCTGGCACATCTGATGCCCTCATCAGCCGCCGGGAACTAGCAAGCAGCTCCATTGGAGCTTAAAACGGCTCGTCAATATACCCCGATGATCGAGATAAATTGGCTGACAAACTACAGTAGTCTAGGCTGTAAGGGTAAAAATTCCGCAAATCGGTATAAAGGCACGAAATTTGGCACAGGTGTAGAGTTTTTGATGCTTTTTAATTTCAGGACGGGTGACACCTGAAAAATGCCCCCTGGTGGGGACCATGTTGATTTTCTATTTTGCCGCCAGGGATCATCAGCCTGGGCTATGTTGCACCAAACTAAGTTCTTAGATATAGAATTTGGGACAACCCCTAAAGCTGGATTTAGCTGCACGCGGTATGCGGATTGCGGAACGCGGTAAGCGGAAAGTGCAATGCATTTCGCATAACAAATCGCTTCCGCCAGGGATTCCGCGGCCCTATACCGCATTCCGCGTGTCAGCTAAATGCAGCTTAAGACATGTCTCGTAACTGCATAGGCAGGAAAGTTAGGACGATGTCCTAAGACATCGATGGTGCAACCCAGTTTTGTTCTTAACTTTAACATGTTTAAGACAGCACCTACGACCTTTCGTGCAACGTGGCCCAGGTGTGAAATTCGGAGCTTTTAGGAATTGTGTTGGAGGTTAGACATGGCATCATGTTTGTCTTGTTGCAGTGTTGCGTAACATGCACGATATCAGTTTCAATCGCGATCCTGCATTACGTAATACCTTGTCTAAATGGCATTAAGTCAAACGTGTCGTCAATGAAGTACGTCAATGAAGTGACGTCATGAAGAATTGATGACATGCCAGCGCGCAATGCCAAACTAAAATGGTGCTTCGAGTCCGATGACGGCGATTTAGATCCGTCTTTTATGAGCTTTTGTACGAGAGTGACTCACAGCCTACCGAGTCTCTTTGAGGCCAAGGATGACCGTATATCACTGGCTTGTCACTCGTTCTTCATTCATTAGGTCCGTATTCACACCAGAACAGCATTAGTCGCTCATCACCTCCCCGTCTCATAATCCCTTATCAATGACGTGTAAAAGACAGGGTCACGGCCGACGGTTCAGATGTACAACTCCACGTTCATTAGGTCCATTGTGTTCTGATTGTCTCCAGGATACCGTACTCAACTCCCCTGAGAATCGGACGCTCATTTATCAATACCTTGGATGCAGCTGACAAGACGCTGTCACCGGGATTTCAAACTTTTTAGTTGAAGGCAGATTGCCACAGTACATGAGACAGCACTCATGAATCGGTTCGTCTTCCTCAGTTTGCAATCTGCTCGTGTGTTTCATCAAATTTATCAGAACCCATAGAAAGTTAATTTATCAGGATTTCAGAAACCCTTGCTATGCTTAGTTAATACTTGCTAAGGTGCGCCACACACGCCTATTTAGCAACCAGCTATCTAGGTTTTATGAAAACATTGCCTATGAAAAATATTGAAACTTTGAATGAAAAATACGCATGTATAATTATTGAATTTTGCATCGGCTATGCCATACGGACTGGGTATTTCTGAAAGCTGACTGCGTAAAGATGAAATTTTGCCCGCTTATACCCACTTTTTTCAGCCAGAATGCCTACTTTTTCTAGCCCACTTTTTTATGTTGGCGGTCGACTAATAATTGCATACATGATTACTCCACAAGATTGAAATCAATATGCTGAGCAGAGGCTCGGAAAGAATATTTCTATTTTAGAGTGATGATTACCTAAAATGACCAAGTACATTGTATGGTGCTGGTCCAGACCCTTGTCTTTGATTTGACTGAAGACTTGTGTCTGGTATTCGAAAACGGGACCACAAGTACAATGTCAGAATGTAGGGTAAAATACACGTTCGGGCTCACGTGTATTCAGTTACCTACATTGCACACAAAGCCATGTCATCGAAGGCTTTCAAAAATTGCATGCACCTGATTTTGTTTTGCGACTTGCTTTGCAACTATGTTGCATTGCAACTGGGCACTCGATCGCCGTACTGGACCAGCTTAAATTTAATTCTTCGACACCAGTCCTGTTTTCTTCACTTGAATATTGAATGGTGGGAAATGTGCCAGAAACCAAGCCATGAAGCCTTATTTCAAAATGCCAGATGAAGCTTTTAAAATTTTATACACCAACTATCACACGTTTAGTGTCGTTAACAACATGATGAATTGATAGTACTCTAAATCATTTTTTCGTCAGTCTGCATTGTGTGTCGTCACGAACAAGGAAAGCACATCAACAGCCCTATTATGTGATGATCATTACTTATTCCGCCTCCTCTTTCACGAACAGTGTAGGTACAAAATATTTGTTTTTCATGAAACAATGCCTTTTTTCTTATTGTCGAAGAAACTATGTTACCCATGGCCATGGTTACGTTTGTTTGTTGAAGTAAACATTTGGTATTTGTCAGATAATGCCCTAAAGGTCAGGTTTTACGATTACTATAGTGGGGTATGTAAATTGTATACGTGTGTGCAAGACAACAATCCTAAAGGGAGACTCCATTCATTGTGTAAAATTTTGAATTTTTGAAATATCTTTAATACATTCAAATTAATTGATTACCGGAAAATTGTCATTTTTTTTAAATCAGAAAACTCATCATTTTTAGCATTTTTATGCATCGCAAGAGGACCATTGCACAGCACACGTGATGTCATGTGTTCAATGCAACGAATAGGCCTAGGCAGTCACAGTATTAGCTCATTCACTACAATAAAGTTCTTTACCCTATGGACACTAGTGACATCGCAACTCATGGCAATAGTCTCCGTGGATTGATAAAAATTCAAAAGTTTTCAATGAGTGGAGTCTCCCTAAATTCAACAGTTCGCAGGCTTCCAAAAAACAGTTCCATTTTCAGAAAGGCTAAACACATGAAGAACTCGAGTTGGCCACTTATTTTTCTTTCTAATGTTATGTATGTACAGTCATTGACATTAGTTTATCTACACCTACTACCTTGAATATTTCAAATACCACAGGGCCAATTTTAACACGGTTTGTACCACATGAAAGTATATAACCTTGGTCATATTTCTGCATCAAAATTTTGGAAACTTGGAAATATCATAATTACATGTATGTAATAGCTCATTAGAAAACCCCCTAAAAATCAACATTTTTATTACGGATTTTTTTTGACTTCTGTTGCAGTTTTGATAGAATGGAACTTTCTAAGGATTTTGGGCTTTGTTTCATCAAAATATCTCAAGTGGTTGCTGAGATATTTGAGATTATCAAAATTTTGATAGTTTGAGATTTTCGTGTTTTTCAGGAAATTTTGATGTCATTAGTTAAAGCTAACCTCACAATATGGGCTTACAAAATTTTGGAACTTTTTGCTTTAACTGGGCCGAGATATTCATATTTTCAGAATATCAAAATGTTGATATGCTAAACTCTTTAACTTAAGACAGCTGTAACTTCCAACCAGTTTACGCTGAAAGTTCCAAAACTTCATTCTCCTACGTTTCTGGGTGAGCTCTGTCTACTAATATCAAAATTTTTTGAAAAAATGGAAATTCTCAAAATATCGAAATTTTGATAATCTCAAATATCTCAGCAACCACTCGATATATTTTGACGAAACAGAGCTCAAAATCCTTAGAAACTTCCACTCTATCAACCCTGTAACAAAAGTCACAAAAAAATTCCATAATAAAAATGTTGATTTTTAGGGGTTTTTCTAATGAGGAATTACATAATTATGATATTTCCAAATTTCCAAAAGTTTGATGCAGAAATATGACCAAGGTTATATACTTTCATGTGGTACAAACCGTGTTAAAATTGGCCCAGTAGTATTTGAAATATTCAAGGTAGTATAGGTGTAGATAAACTAATGTCAATGACTGTACACTTAACACGACAGCGTAACGTTCACAAGAACCTCTACCAGTACTACTAATGATGGTTAATGGCCTTGAGACATCGAAACAGACAAAAAGTGATACTCAAGTTTCGGTCGATCTTAAAAACTTGATCTCATTCTTATTTCCATTTCTATCCACACCTGCCTTCAAATCAAAAGAAAATTTGACAGTGCTCGAATTGATCAGCCTTCCGGAAATATCTAGTATACTGTATCATAACCGTGATGGAATCTTGACATTTTTCTATTACCGGTTGCATTAGACATCGGAAAAATATATCAGGGAATTATAAAGGACACTTTTATTCCCCTTGAATACATCCTAAGAGCATAAATGCCATAGGGAGTTTTCGCAAATCTGACGAAAAACGAAGTACGAAATACGAAATTGGACGTCATATCTATGACGTAATGTATTTCAGGAAATGGCTTTCTCCTTTAAATGATTTATTCTAGCATGAAAGAAGTGGTTGGTACTTGACTACCACCTGCCCGCCACTGGCTAAGGAGTCTCTCGTGGAATATATGGTTGCCAAGTGAGGCACGAAGTCATTGGCCAGTTACCCATCTAGGATCGTATTGATCAGACGTATCAACATTGCCTTGGGATTGGCGGGTTGTAGTGGCGTTTGTTGTCGGTCTGCGGATCAAGAAAAGAGCTCAAATTTATAGGACACAAGTAACATGGGACTATGGTCACCTGATCAAAGCGAGTAGAATTATATTTATCAAATACGATAATTGCTATTCTGTCTATACGATAATTGTTATTCTATCTACCGGTATCAATGTGTTTAAGGAGGGTGACAATGACATAGCATTATAAGGCAAACGTTGGATTAATACAGGTGTCCCAGAAAATGTCCACGCCAAATCAGGCAACCTTAGCTAGGTTTCCAGGATCAGGATCTCCTGACATAATAAAAAGTGCAATATAGTCACAGCTGAATTCATGAACCAAGTCGAATTATTTGACAACATTCCTGGTTTGGGACTGACCTTGCCGTATAAAAATGACATACGTTCTGATTCATTGGCTTGACTAATTTTGATGAAGTCGAGGGTGATGATGATATAATTTTATTTAAAGAACAGCTGACTGTACAAATTCATACAGTGGTGTGAATTAATATTCGAACAGAGGGAATTCAGCTTTTCATTAAAGGCAAAATTTATCCAATATCCATATCAAAAGTATTTGAAGTCAGTCCTAGAATGCACTCCTCTAGTCTGATATGTTTTCGCTGAATTCAGATACTGCATATCACGAGAATGGCGAAAATATCGAAATTTGACATTTCTTGAGATTTGCTGTTATCACCATTTTGTCTGGATATTTTGTGGAAATTTTTCCCCTTCTTGCAACAACATGCACCTGTGATTCAATCAGCTGGACATGTCTACAATTCGTAATCAAGGGGGGGGGGGCATACAGTCCCCCTCCCCGTCATGGTGACATGTTACATGTACGTTGCTCCGAAGGTTAAAAAATCATATTGCACACCCGGATGATTGCAAATTTACATAATGATAACAGCTACAAAATGTTTGAACCGACTGTCCAACTACACTGCAGTTTCCTTGAATTGAAATAGATGTTATTGCTCCTCGCATAGAGCTGTAGCCTATTGAAATAAAGTACCATCATATACAGCGACCCTGACATTTTCCGCGGATACCTTGATTGTTTACTTACACCTACGTACAAAAACAAACACAAATAGAAAACCGTAGAAATGTCTTTTTTGTCATTAAACTTCAATCTATTGTTCTGTGTATTCATGGAAGTGTGAATGAAGTTTTTTATACGAACGATGAAAGCATTAGATCTACTTCGTACTTTTCTATGCGTGGGTTGTCATTTCAACTTTCAAAGGTTCTCGTAACGAACAATTTATATATGATATTCTCACGTTAGTCTGTAGCCTATATTCATGAAATAGGATGTGTGGGTAGGGTGTTTGTAGTTTGTCTGTAAGCCATACTATTTTTCGAGCAATTGTTAACGGAAGTTGATTTGATTTGCACACTTTAAACTGCATTATAATCAAAAGTAGATAAGCGCTTATCTATTTTTGATATAATCGAACCAACTCCAGACGACACCGTGTTGCTCATAAGGGGCCTGAGAATAATGAATTGTGTTATGCAATGACAACAAAGATAAGGCGAAGAGCAGCATTAGGCGAAGAAGATAGAAATCAAAGGACAAACTTCCTTTTTTAAGCCAGGGAATGACAAACATGACATATTGTACGGTTTGTGAATGACAAAACATGTAATAGCCTACCGGGTACTGGTCATCTTTTCATGTCGACATGGGGTTATGCGAGTCAAGAAAGGACTGATGTCAAAACGTGATACTGAGTGACATTCACCTTGTGTCAGCTGACGGCGTACCAACGTCAAATTACTATTCGTTATGTCACTGCACACAGTTCATCAAAAACAAATTTTACGTGCTTGTTTTAGGCCAAATGGGAATCAGTTTGTTTAGAAAGTGCAAAATGAGAACCCTTTAGAATCGATCTTTCTGGCAAATATTAGCTTTTGCACAATTGAGCTTGGAAAATTAGATTAGATTTGTTAGCCAAACAAATTATTTTCAATCTAACGGAAGAAATTGTTCTTAAATTGGTTAGATAACACTGTAGCGCGTTGATATCTACGAACTGATTGAAAGATCTGACTTTGCTTTCTAAAGAAATCTATTGACCTGGGAAAACGTACCGTTTACTATACCGCGAGTGCGGTATTTGGTTTCGCCGCGGGGACTCAGATGTTTGTAACCAATTCTTTGTCATTCGTATTTTTCCCGCAAAGTCGCAGTTATCGGATATCATCAATCTCTTTTCTTTATAGCGGGCCTTTTTCTCGGCTCGTAAATATTACGAACCGGTCTTTCGTCGAACTTTGCATATATAATAAGCTTACACCTAAAAATAATGAAAGGTAATGACAATAATGACTGTGCCGCTTCTAATAGCGCTTTCCAGTGTTTAAAGTACATTTGTACAGTTCTCAAAGCGCTTCACATTATTATACCAGTCTCTCCATAAACCCTTTAGTATCTGTCATGTTTATACGCAATGTTCCTAAAGCGGGTGATCCACTGTCGCGATTTTGGCTTGAGACGCGGTTGCGTTCCCTTGCGGTTACCATATAAGGACTTCCGATTGCCATATAAGGCGATCGCAAGGGACCGCAACCCCGTCTCAAGCCCAAATCGCGACAGTGGATTCGAAGCTTTAGGCAGTGCCTTTAGGTACATTTACAATGTAGGTCGTCTTAGTAAAGAATGGGCAAAATGCCCAATAGGCATTGCCTAAGGAACATTAGGCAAAATGCCTAACATGATTTTGATAGACATTCTGGGGATGAGAATGCCTAACCTATATTAGTTGCGTGCCTATCAAGGGCTTTCAGCATGTTCAGTAAAGGAACGTCTTGCATGTACATTGTAATTGATCCGTTCTGAGCAGTTTTGTGTGGCGCACATTTTCGAAGATCTCTGCGGTTACTCAAGGATAAAAACCATCTCTCGAAGTTGTGACCATGAAGGTTGCATGAACACGATAAGTCCAATAAAATGGTCATATGGACACTCTTGGTGTACGATCAAGCGAATTTTCTGATGGATTTGAAATTCGTTCACCTGGAAATTTCATAGCTTTCATCGTACAGGTATATTACTCGAGGGTAGCCTGCCTGATTAAAACACGTCCGTGGACTGAAATACGGTTCACGTGCCAGGAATGTTCGTCTTTGTTAATATGATGCCAATATTCTTCTTGTTTGAAGAATGTAAGCCCGACTTGAGTTCGATATGCAAACATTCTTGCGGAGGATTGAACCCTCAGGGTATGTGTCTCGTTCCTCAATCAGTTTGATGTTCTGTATCTTTTCTGATTAGAGGATATGTCAGACATGTTGTTCATCGGGTTTGGAGGTATCGTCTCCGAGATGCTGCGGGCTAATTCAGTTTCCAGCCACACGTCGATATTGTTTCTTTAGTTATTTTATTGGCAGTCAGTCTGGGAATATCATTAGCAAAGATGTGGGATGCATATTTACAAGACATTATAGAATATTAGCTCGTGTATGCAGTGCACACTGTTAGAAATTATTTTAACAATTTTACAGAAATTGCCTGCAGCAGAGTCCCCAGAACTTTCTGTAAATTTACACATGGTATGATTTATGTTTTCCTGTATTGGTGGGACTCAATTGGGCTTTCCATAATGATGCTTTCTGAGAGCAGTACGAAAATATAATTTGGTCAGCCTCCAGTCAAGTCTCTCAGTGTTAACATTTTTTAAGTCTGTAATTAGCTCACCGGGGTGAGTTCTTACGATGGTGCAGCGTCCGTCGTCGTCCGTTAGCAGGGCACGTTTCGTAACCGCTGGAGCTATTGATCTGAAGCTTGGTACATATATACCCCTAGGTCAGATGACCCATGACACCAAGTTTCTGTCCGATTCGACTCTCAGCTTGGCCACCAGGTGGCGGAACCCAAAACACATTAAGTGCAATAACTCCTGAACTAATGACTAGATCATCTCCACATTTTTATCATACATGTAGGTGTAGCTAATAAGGATACATAACAAATATAACGGGTTTTTGATTTGACCTACTTTTCAAGGTCACAGAGGTCAAAGTTCGACAAAAGTAACGAACCTGCCACAGTTTGTCATTATTTCATCGAGCAACTTCATATCTTGCATTGCATTGGAGGGGTACCTTAAAAATACCAAGTTTCGGCTCGATTGGACATCCAGTGTGGCCACCAGGTGGCGTAATCTGAAAATCAAGTAAGTTCTATTACTCGGGAACGGCTTGACGCAGACCGCTCAAATTTGTTACTTACCTCCCTCTAGATGACCTTTACATGCGTGTCAAGTTTCGGCCTGATTTGACTTCAAACATGGCCACCAGGTGGCGTAACCCAAAAATCATCAAAGTGCTGTAACTCAGGAACGCCTTAACCCAGAGCTCTCCAATGTGCTATGTGGCCCCCTGCAGATGACCTTTATGTGCATGTGAAGTTTCGGCCCGATCGGACATCCAATAATGGCCTCCAGGTGGGGTAACCGAAAAATCATCAAAGTGCTGTAACTCAGGAACGACTTGACCCAAATCGCTCCAATGTGCTATGTGGCCCGCTGCAGATGACCTTTATGTGCATGTGAAGTTCCGGCCCGATCGGACATCCAATATGGCCGCCAGGTGGCATAACCCCAAAATCATCAAAGTCCTACTTGGGAATGACTTG
Organism: Notospermus geniculatus; assembly: GCA_002633025.1. Taxonomy (NCBI): domain Eukaryota; kingdom Metazoa; phylum Nemertea; class Pilidiophora; order Heteronemertea; family Lineidae; genus Notospermus; species Notospermus geniculatus. The sequence continues at coordinate 83,603 of NMRB01001099.1, read as the reverse complement.
ACCCAGATTCCTCATGATATGTACCTCCCTCTGTCATTAGACTATTATGTCCAACCCGGTGAGCACATGGTCCACGGACCATTTCATTTTACAGATGCAGTCCCTGAGACTCTGCGGCAGGAATTTTCTGTAAAATCCTCTGTTATTTCTATTCTAACAGATGTGCAGAGTAGGCCTACATAGGATTGTACTAGCAGGATTCTTTCCATTTTGTTTCGATCGTTTTTCCCTTTTTCGCCAACCTTCCGTCCTATTTCATAATGGTCTTCATAAAACCTTACTTCTGGCTCTTCAATTGAGACAACTTCACTCATTAACTCTTCAAAGTTATCAACGGCATGTCTTAGACACAGGCAAAATTCGGCGGTGATCAGTGCAGGGCTGGGTTGCACAAAACTCATGTTACCGCTAACTTGGTGTTAGCGCTAACTTTATGTTAAATGACGTAAAAAGACAAGGGATTTTTACGTCATCTAACATAAAGTTAGCGCTAACTTAGTTAGCGCTAACACCAAGTTAGCGCTAACATGAGTTTTGTGCAACCGGCCCGCTGGTCTTTGGGTAGCGGTCGTAAGGTCCCAGGTTCAAATCCCACTGTCGGCGAGAGGCTCCCGGTCATTGCCGGTGGGTGTCTTTGGCTACCTTGCCTCACTCCACCCAAGTGTATAATGGAGTACCGCGGTCTGAATGATCAGGGCTAGGTATAGTATTGACGACCGGACGTAGTCAAGCTGGACATGCGCATGAGGTTGGTTTGAGCAGTGAATGAGCAGCTCCTCTGACCCTACTGAATGATCACACCTCTACCGTTGTCAGACTATGAGCCCAAACTTTTAAAACTGAACATGAAAATTCTTCTGTACAGTATCATCGACGACGTGAATCGCTTGTGTGCACAATACTTTGTTAGACAGATTGATGAAAAATACCTATGAAAAATACGAACTTATTTGTGTTGCAAGGTGCACCCTCCATATCATTTACTATAGCAGTCATGCGTGCGCATGTGTTCTACATCGGCAGCCGCTTGGCAAAATCAAACATTGCTGAACACACATACATGATTTTTCCATTTAATATACATGTACTCTGTTTTTTCCCTCCTGCCTCTATGCATTATGCAAGGGATCAGACAAATGCTGTTTGCTTGCGGTTGAGATGCCTTCATTGCAAGTCCATTTCCGGAGCATCTCCGGCCGCCGACGATGCATCGACGATTCGCTTGCAAAAGCAAACTATGCTTCGTTATTTTGCAATGAATCGAGTTCTTATCGTATGGACAATGATTTTGACTCCGACGCGTCGCCAGACGGGAACACCATCACAACCCTGTTGACGATAGGACCTCATCCAAGTCCGTCTCTGGAGCGTCGGAGACCGACCATCGCATAGGTTAACTTAGCTCAAGTCTGGGAGACTTTCCTGCCGTTAGAGGCCACCACTAGTTAGCGGTACTAGAACGTCATGAAATTTGACGTCATAGAGAAGAAGTGCACGCCACAACGTCATCCATAATGACGTCGAGGCCATGACTTACGTCTATGACTTAGCCTACGTCTTTGCCCTTTTGCTCTACGCGAGGTTTCCGTCCTCGCTGAGCTCACCTTAGGACACCTGCGTTACCTTTTGACAGATGTCTCTGACGTCAGGCGACCTCTAACGGCAGGAAACCGCATAAATTGGCTGCATAGGCTTCTTGCTCAATCCCGTGAGATTTCTCCAACTTCGTACTCATATGAAATTCTGCAGGGCCATCTCGTACAATAACAATTTGTAAAAAAAAGTAAAATGGTTTGGCTCAATGTACCTATGCGTGGAGATCACTGTTTCCGAAAAATAGATAAGAGAGGGTCCTCTCTTATCTATTTTTGCTGTTTCTTAATTTTTTATAATAGATAAAAGAAACAAATATCTCGAGTCAGGAACGCCAGGGCCAGGCCAGTGATATCGTTTGTAAGCCATGATCCCACTAATTTATTCGCAACACTTTGGCCCGTATTTTAGAATGCTCCTCAACGTAAAGGAGACTCTTGTTCTCAACAGGAGAACAATAGCCTTGAGGAACTCCTTTACGTTGAGGAGCATTCTAAAATACACGGCAATGTATTCCGGTCCCAAGTTAGTTGGTTAGTAATATATTTGGGCTATTTTGTGTCTGTCCAGAAGAACAGGGAAAACGCAATACATTGAGAGCTGTGGGCAAAAACATTCGGCCGACTCCTTCACGCAAACAAAAACGACCACTTCACATCAATCGTAAGACACAAGAATCGGAAATTTGGATAATCCTATGACTTGAGTCCTTCCCTCGTAGACATAAGAGGACTTGAGTCACTTTCCTGGTCAATGATAGCAAAAGTGCGTTCCCTCTTCCATGTTATTCTCTGTGTATTGATAACTTATCGAATATGCGTGGCAATCAATCAGGCGAATGTCCCATCAAACACCAATAACGAGTCACAATCACATGCATGATGACCAGGACATGTTCGTCAGTGATGGAAGAGCTATTTCGATAGAATAATATTGCATAAAAGTAGCACATCCTGCATTGGAATTTGAATGAAACTAAGCTTTTATTTGCTTCAAGCTGCTTTTCCTTTTATGCCGACGGCATCTGTTACATGTTCTGTTCATGTAGGACGCAGTGACATGTACATGTAGACGCACGTGTAGGTTAGTCCTCCATCGACTATTGGTCTGTACATGTATGCACTGTACACAAAGTCCTGGAGGGGAAGGACATTGCGCAAATGCCAAATCATTATTCTTCCCCACTTTTTTCTTGCTTTTCTTTGAGAAAATATCTCACTCTCCAGACTTTCCAGACTTCACCCGTTTCTCGACGTTTGCTTCCGTTTTCTCGACTTTTACACTTCCGTTTTCTCGAATTTCGACTTCCGATTTCCGCCGACTTTTTCCTTCCGTATAACACACAGGAAAAAAAATCAACTCGAGTGGAGACTCAGAGTCTCACTTTAGGGACAAAATGGTTCGAAACACTTTTTGACTCAAAATGAAACAGAAAATATTTCGGCGCGAGACAATGACATCTCGGCCTAAAATATTTTCTCTCAGATCGAGACTGTCAGTATCTCAACCCGAAATATTTTCTCTCGGAACGAGGTGTCATTGTCTCGGGCCAAAATATTTTCTGTTTCATTTTGAGTCAAAAAGTATTTCGAACAATTTTGTCCCTAAAGTGAGACTTTGAGTCTCCACTCGAGTTGATTTTTTTTCTGTGCACGTTGACTAAAAAATGGAGGATGTTCACGAAATCTATTTGGATTGAAGAAAGCAACCCATGGTAACACCAGATAATTATCAAGTACTCACCTGATTTGTACTTTAATTTCGATGCACGATATGCTGAGAGTTGTAGAAACGGAAGCAGAATGTGGAGAAAGAAGAAGCAAAGCCGAAAGGGCGGGAAAACGGACGTAAAAAGTCAAGACGCCAAAAAAAGATTTGGCATCTATGTCCGTTCCCAGGCACAGTCCGGTCTTATCGAGATGAATCTCTTCATGTTGAAGTTGATCGAGGTCATGAATTTGAACTGAATATAGTTAAAACCAACTGCAACCTATAGTGTCAGACCCCCTCCTCCAGCAATGCTGGTGTTACCAAGCCAAAGAGAATTATTTAATTTCTATTCATTGACATACAAATGAACTCATTTCATCCTCAGGTGTACATAGAAATACATGTAAAAGTGGAAAATAAGAAGTCGGAAATTTCTCAAATTCAATTGGGATTACATTTTTCCCATTTTGAGAAATATCGCCCGAAAAATTAGACAAAATGCCATGCCATTTTAAGAAAATTTCTCAAAATGGGAAAAGTTTTCTCTCAATTTGAGAAATTGAAAAAAATTCGCACAAAATTTCCCACTTCTTTTTTTCCACCCTTATTTCTTACTCCCTTACATCAAGCTCTTTTCTAGAACCTGCAATTCCCGTACATGGCTGCCCGGCTTTCACTGTATGCCATATCGTAGTCTTCCCGAGAAGATAAGATTTGCGTGATACTAGCGCTTATTTCTAAGTTCATTATAGTCACAATACACTGTTGCCAGGCTATCAAGTCGCGCAGGAAATGTTTCTACTCACGTCCGACAACGCGTCTCTGTCGTGATTGGGATCAGCTATGAATTCATGCCGGTCGCGAGGTTTAATCTCGAATTCAAGCAAAAAGTAACGCGAGATTTTTAAAACGACGGTTGCCATGGCAACAGCTTTTTGCAATTGGGATTGATTTGGTCAGGATATCTCTAAACGTGGATCTTCAACCCACTTGGAGTAACGATCGTGATGGATTTTGGGAGTAGAATGAAGTCATGATTTTGTATTCCATCTAAGGATTCTCATTCAACTCGCGAAATTTCGTCATGTGTGTACAAAAAGTGTACGTAGATTTGTAAAAGTGATACATGCACTTTTAACCGTAAAGGCAACAAGAGGCGGACAACAAATACTGTAGGCCGATGACCAATGTGTCAGTATAGGACGGGCCTAGAATACAAAGGGCATACAGTCATGAATGTATATGTCCACTTTACTTTTTTCACTTTGTAGGTTGCATACATCAGGTTGTAGCTTGTACTACGATCTATTAAATGATGCCAGGTAATACAATGCACATAGACTCTGTACATCATTATATCACTTTTAGCCCACTGCTTACAGGGTGCAAAGGACACAACTCATGCACTACTGAGATAAAAAAGAAATGTGCCCTTTGTGCTCTCGGCCCTTTGGCCGAAAGGGTTCACTCTGTAAGCCACTTCACCACTCAGTGGTCTTGTTGAAATTTACACGTTGCAGAGAGCATCTTAAGAAATAAAAATAATGCGTCATTTGTTAAAATTGTCAAAGGGAATACGAAGCAACGATATCCCATGTTTAGCGACATATGACATACATCTTCTCCAAACAAGGCCATCGCCTGCGTCTTTAGCTTGTCCGAATCGGTCATCTTTTGCATTAACTCATAAATTATAAATGAATCTGACCCAACTTGACCCCGCCTCCGAACCAATCAGAATTCGTGAAACAAATCGCCGTTCGGCACTTTCTCTTCTCTTCCTGCACACATTTGTAACACGGATTTTGATTGGCACGTCGATTCTCCTTCGCACACCGACGATTGGCTGAGGCTCTGAGCTCCTCAGAAGCGGGAAATGTGATGGATTCAAACCAGGCTAGATGGGCGTCAGGCCAGATAGACTGGTGAGAACCAGATGATGACATACGGCCATTGCCCGCATTTGTTGCTTTTCATTCATTTAAACGGCGCTTTTGCATCCTGATACAACATGTGACCGAGTCTCAGGCAATATTTCACGGCTGTATGACAATGATCCAGGTATGGAAAGCAAGGCACCAGCAGCAAACATTGGCACCGACGCGTCCACTTCGTCCAAGAGATTGGAGTTGCGGCTCTCTCTCCGCTGTCTCTTCGCAAGAAATAGTCGGGTTCCAAATTGTCCAAAAGAGGATCCGGTGGGAATTTCGTGAAGAAAGTTGCCGACATACCTCAATCGAGTGAGTATCGCTTCCTGAACAAGAAAATCTTTGCCGGCAGTTTGGAATTTTCTTTAGGTAGGAATATGGGCGGTTGAAGTTTTGGACACTGACTTTATCATTGTACCCAGAACTGAGCTTTGTACAGGAAAATGGGCCCCGATGTACAGCTAACTTTTGAATGGTGGGATTTACACCCCATAAATGTATTACCAACAGATAGAAACATGGTGCCTCGAAATCATATAAAGCATGTTTTTAGTAATTTTCAACAGGTTACGTAATTGGAAACGGCGTTTTTATGTATTTTGACCCATTTTGTGTTAATTTGCATAAAAAAACGTCATTTCTTATTACATAACCACTGAAAACAATTAAGAACATGCTTGTCTGCTTCTGAGGCACCATGTTTCTATCTGTTGATGGGGTGTAAATCCCACCGTTCAAAAGTTAGCTGTACATCGGGCCCCATTCTCCTGTACAAAGCTCAGTTCTGGGTCACTGGGTCCAGTGATGAAGTCATTGTCCTAACCTTCAACCGCCCATATTCCTATCTAAAGAAAATTCCAAAGTGCCGGCGAATATTTTCTTGTTCAGGACGTGATACTCTTTCGACTTGGGTATGTTGGCAACTTTCTTCACGAAATTCCCACAGAATACCATTTGGCACCTGTCTAAAATTTGCCATATCAAGTCACTTTTCCTTTAAGGAATTTTTTGTTCATAATTACTTGCCTTTTGGAACAGCGGCATACATGTACTACAGTGTCTCGGTGTTCATGATGGCCAGGTAAGGCTGCAACCTGATGAATATAAAGTGCATACAACGCGGCAGCAAAAACTTCCGTATTACAATAATTTTCCCAATTCAGCACTGAGATTGCTCAATTATTTCTTCCTCTCGCGAAGGTAACTGGGAGTAACAGTGTTCAATAAAAACTGCTAATGATAAATAAGAGCTATTTCAAAGTCCATGCATTGCAAGTGTAAGTCATCAATACATCATTATCCATGTCTTCTTCTCA
>NMRB01001099.1:62117-75820 GCA_002633025.1 Notospermus geniculatus | reverse complement strand
GGTGAAGTGTCGATTTTGGGATACAGCAATTTTATTGCAGTTTCCTTTGATTTGAAGGGTTTGGTTTCAGAAACCGACGGGTGCCACTTTGGCACCTTTGAGCGTTTTGAGAAAATCTCCTTTCCATGGCAACCATATGAAAAAATGCTTTTTTTATCAACGTTCATATTTCCTTTATTTTTTGTAGATTTTCAAAATTCAAACGGTTATTCATATGTTTCCTGCCTCCAGGAAAAGGAAAACATATTGTTCTGGTTGTAAAATTTGTGAGGTTGCACCAGAGAAAATAATAGCATTATTAATCGTAAATTACACCACTCTTTCTCTTGTTAATGGGGAAATGCTGTATGCTCTATTACTCACAAAGGACCGTCTCAAAAATACCTTGAAGCCAAAGAAGTGTAATTTTTTTCACTAGAGGGGGAGGGGGTGGCTAACTTCATGGTCACCATTTCACTTCTTGAAAAAAATTGGCTTCATGGAATTTCTAAAAAATGCAATTACATCTTTCTTCAAAATAGAGAAATAATGAAAAAAACTACATTCATTATGTTAAAACTTGTGTAATACCACCCATGAGTGAAGCCAGTTAGATGCCGAAATTTCACTTCTGAGGGGGGAGGGGGGGGGGGGGTCAAGACAGAAGTGAAAAAAATTACACTTCTTTGGCTTCAAGGTATTTTTGAGACGATCCCTAAGTCGATTTTGGGCGACGCACATGAATCGAGGTATACTGCATTTCTTTCTCATTAATGTCCAATACCGATAATTCCTTCGCCATAATGTCGATCTCGCCATGCCAACTGGCTGGTAATCCCTGTCAATACATTCCTGTCGAGTCTCTTCCATCGTGTATTACAAAGCCAGCTGGTTTTTGCTCTGTCTCCCCTTCTGCTCCAGGCAAGCTGGTAATTATTATGGACGGTCAATCTTGCGCTGAAAATCAGATTGCTAAATTCACTTTGTAATACAATATGGATGCCAGCACGTGATGTACCTTAGCTCGGCGCTGGCAAGAAGGAATGATTTGCCGACTAAGGCAGTAATGTGCCTGAAGGTCTAATGGGTGCTTGGGTGTTTGATACTTGGAGGTTAGTGAACGGTGTACCATGTCATTTGCTTAGGGTTTGCAAAGAAATGTACACAGCGACATGCCTTGTCAATTTCTCCATGATCGCCGGACCCTCGGCCTACCGCCAGTCGTCAGTTTCGCAAAGTCACGGATTCAGATTTTAGAATTTAGATTCAATTATAATTTTTCGGCCGCCCGTCATTGCAATCAGTCCGTTGGACGGGCGTCCACGTAGTTTGGACATAAGGGACTTTCCGCAATGCCCCCGAAACGCCAAACCCATTGTTTGATGCCACGAAGACAGCACCGAACAAAAATATAAACGTTCGCGTTGGCGTTTCGGGGGCTTTGCGAAAACTCTATAAGAAGTTATGCACGTATGTCTCAATGTCCTGCATGGATTTATAGTAGAATCTTTCTGGAGGAAAAAACCCAAGCTACCTCGATTCGGCCAGGTGTTTTAGCTTTAGAGCAATTTTTGTGCAGGAAAGTCGATCGTCGCATGTTACAAAGTAAAAGTTTAAGGTTTATAGTCTGATATCAACAACGGTAGAGGTGTCATCCGACTTTACACTTAAACCCCAGTCTATCCTGAAACCTTTCAGTAGAACTCAAATGAGCTGCTCATTCAGCGCTACAATCTGAGCATTTCCGACCGGTACCCATTCATATACCTGGATGCAGAGGGGCCAGTGAGGCAAAGAGACTTGCCCAAAGTCTCACGCCCAGTGGGATTCGAACCCGGGACCCCCTGAGCGCTAGTCGTCGACCCGAACTAACACCAGCAATCTTGATTGTTCTGCATGGAACAATAACCCAAAGGCCTCGACTTTGCTTTACAGCACAGTTGTAGGGTCTGGAGCTTGAACCATGCATTGGATGGATATCTTGGTGTCTTCTTTCTTCTAGAAAGATTTTCCATCCATTGCTGTCAGTAGTTTTGGGACTCGTGGTTGTGGAAGTATCGTTGACGGTTGTGTTTTTGGGCCACCGTGTACACCCACCATTTCAAAAGTCGATTACTAGTATGCGGTCGGATGGTTTTTTGCTTTAGGCATAAGCGACTCTAAAGCTGGGAATCCACTGCTGATTTTCTGCGTTGCGACTTGCTTTGCAACCTGCTACCTGGGATTGAATACGATCGCAAGGAACTGATACCGGTCGCCGACTGAAATTGACCACGTCTTCGCCATTGGTGGAAATCCACGGCTAGCGAGTGACTACGGCCATCGAGTGCCCAGTTGCAAAGCAACACTGAAAAAACTCTGCTTCGTCAAAATGACGAACTTAGGAGGTTCGTATTCCATCACCAAACTGAGTATCTAATTCGACGAAATGACAAATCCACGGTTCGTCATTTTGACGAACCTTGCTGTATCTCAAACAATCTGTTCGTCCAAATGACGACCGTGGATTTGTCATTTTGACGAATTAGATACTCAGTTGTGAAAAGTGGAAAACGAACCTACATGTAAGTTTGTCATTTTGACTAAGCAGAGTTTTTCAGTGAAGTCGCAACGCAAAATCAGCTTGAAAATCAATGGTGGATTCCCAGCTTTGGCGCCCCATTCCTTGCTGGGAGGCAAGTCTGCAACAGGTTCTCTACGCTTTCGAGTAAGAACTGGTATTCATTTACAAATGAACCTGCTGGTAAAGTCTTCTTTACTCGGGGCCGTTGGTGAAAGAACGTACGGTGTTCATTTTCAATGGAATTCCAAGGTATAGAGTACAAAAATAAGATAAAGAAATCTCGAATTGGCAATATTCCATGCCAGTCAACGCTGTGTTTTACCTCTGTTTATCTAAAACGGAGATTGCACGGAAAGAACTCCACATACCGGTGCAAGGAAGCTATCACTTTAGCTAATGATACTAGCTGTACTTTCATTGGATTCCAGATGAAATTATTGGCTTGGACTCTTGTTTAGTTCCTGCATGAAATTTCCGATAACAGGTCAGAAGAATGCTATCCATGCAATTTCATAATGTCTGTCGATAAGATAGGAAAGAAAAACGACTTGGTTTTCTGCAGCCATAAAGTCAGATTGGCTATTATTAGGAAAATTTATATGGCGAGCCTTGTGAATTTTTGCTTCAGTCAATAATGATTTTCTTTTCTTCTTCTTCTTAGGCATGGATCAGATTACAAGCAAGTAACTTCGCGAATTTTACGCAGTTACTATGCTGGTCCTGGCCACAAATTTCGCCTGCCGTTGTTACACACATTGTTCGAATTTATCAAGAAGATCGCCGGTTGTTTTGCTTGAGTGTGTTGTTATCTTTTGGACCAATTATTAATAAGCAAATTGTGATTGGTTTCAAGCCACATTTTGAGTCCATTTTCCATGCGTTGCACCGACATGTAGCAACCACTGTTGCGATTTTTGCATGTGTGCGGCACGTTTGCGGTAGTATACAGTTTTCCAGAGGCGGAGGTCGTTGATATAAACACGAAGCTTTAAGCTGGATTTAGCTGCACGCGGTATGCGGATTGCGGAACGCGGTAAGCGGAAAGTTCAATGCATTTCGCATACAACAAATCGCTTCCGCCGGGGATTCCGCGGCCCTATACCGCATTCCGCGTGTCAGCTAAATGCAGCTTTAAATCGCTAAAAATTCGCTGCCGGATTCGGCTGCAATGTCCTCGCTTCGAGAATGAGGAACCGGACGAACTATTAACGTCACGACGTGGCGCTGCGATCGATGAGACCGTAGTTTCTTTTTTCAACGTGATTTCCAGTCATTTCCATTAACTTCTGGCGTGAAATAAACCCTATTTTTTCGGTCGCATGACATTAAAATTTACACCATCTTGTCGCGGATGAAAATTTCTAAAATTCCTTTGCTTTTTTTCCTTAAAATAAAGAGGTAGGATGGCGATAACGGCAACGTCTTTATCTCATTTTTTCCTGTAGAAAAATGTACAGTGGATTTTTTCATGACGCAACGTCAAGACATAAAACGACGTCAATGACGTCGGTTCGGTCACATCGATCGCTGCGCCGACCTGTCGGGATAATCGGCATGCGGGTTCCTCATTCCAAAATGTTTGTAAGTGCCGCCAGCTGATCGCAATGAATGCTACCAGGTGTGGTAGGAATCAACGTCCTAGGAATACAAGTCCGCCAAACAATAGCCCGCTATTGTAAGGTTATATTCGAATGGTCATGGCCTCTATAGGCATATATTCTAATCCCTCGCTGAACAATAAGACCGGACTTTGATTCCAGGGGGACTTTGATCCCTGTCACACCTGAACACTGTGGCACTTTTCTTGTGACTCCGTGACTAAAGCATAAAACTACTGACAGTGGTTTCCAACTGTTTCAGCGAATAGGAAGGAACCATGCAGAAGCTTTGAAAAGTGATGTCAATGGAGCCTTCAGAAAGTCGTCTCCCTTCTTTGCGCAGAGTTTCAGTCCCTTAAAGCGAATGGCTCGCGGGGTTTGTTTTGATTTTTGGTGGTACCTTCCATAGAGAGTGAACCTAGTCTCCAGGCAAAGCCGTGCTCCAGTCAGAGGCAAAATCTGTGCAAATATGCGAACGTGCACCTGGGGACGAGGCTCCATTAAAATGTGTTAAAATGGGCTAATGACATTTTCAAATTCAGTCGGTCAAAATGTACATTTTGTACTATTCGCATTGATTTCGAAGCGGCAGATTTTGCAGAATACGCCTCCGAAGTTTGGCTGTCTAATGCATTTCCCATTAAACTAAAATCCTTCTTTCGCCTTTTTCTCAAAACGGCGCTTGATTTGAGGACATGTCAACAAACATCTGTGAACAAACCCCGCGAGCCATTTGCTTTAAAGTAAAGGATCTCCAGAATCATTCCACAGCACAGTTAGGACAACAATATTGTTGCAGCAGACTCTCAGCTCAGCCACATTCTGATATAAGTATATCAAATCTTTTCTTTCAGATTTTACTGGGATTTTTTCATGCTACTCTTGTTGATCGCAAACCTCATCATCCTACCTGTGGCTATCTCGTTTTTCAACGACGACCTCAGCACGCATTGGATAGTTTTCAACTGTGTCTCCGATACAGTCTTCCTTATTGATCTGATCATCAACTTCCGGACCGGTAAGTCACGTCTGCATTTTCTTTCATTCGGATATCAATCATTAATTAAAAAATGCAGCTGCCGACAGTTTGATTGTTTTGTCGGTGGATTATCGAAACCTACCGTCCTGATCACTGTTAGAAATTATTGTAATTATCTTATAGAAATTGCCTGCAGCATAGTCTCCGGAACCTTAAAGGGCGACTCCACTCACTGTGTAAAATTTTGAATTTTTGAAATATCGTAAATACATTCAAATTCATTGATATCTGCAATATGTATTATTTTTTTAAAACCAGCAAACTCATCATTTTAAGTTTTTTAATTGGATCCCAAGGAGACCATTGCACAGCACAGATGATGTCATGTGTGCTCAATGCATATTGATGAAGGTACAACCAATAGGCCTAGGCAGTTACAGTATTAGCTCATTCACTACAAAGGTGAGGTCGTCAGCCTATTGACACTAGTGACATCACAACTCATGGCAATAGCTAGTCTACATGGATTGATAAAAATTCAAAAGTTTTCAATGAGTGGAGTCTAGCTTTAAGTTCTGTAAATTTACATTATTGTGTGATTTTATGTTTTCCTGTATTATTTGGACTCAGTTGGACTTTCCAGAATCTGATGCTTTCTGAGAGCGGTATGAAAATATTATTTGGTCAGCCTCCAGTCAAGTCTCTGTTAACATTTCTTTGAGTCTGTAATTTTACAGATCCACGTCCTGAAACTCTGCTGCAGGAATTTTCTGTAAAATCCTCTGTTATTTCTAACAGTGAGCTGTGGAACCAGCGAAAAAAGGCAAGCAGCCTACTTGTACGTGTACATGTATGCCCTGTGATTGTGATTTTTTCTGGGACACACTGTGGATTCAAATTGTACAACAACATCTTATTCATGGGACACTTCTTAATCTTGGGTATGTCGAGGCATACACCGTCTTGAGATATCAGGACTCTTAAATATAAAAAGAGATTGTTGTCCGTGCCCGGCCAAGGTGTTATCAGCAAGCACTAAACGAAGGCTGAAATCTGTAAATCACCCCAACAGAAAACAGGATTTCCATTAAGTCCACCTGCACAGCTGGGTCATCGATCCAACTCGTGCGATGATCGCCATCGACAGTCTCGTGTTCTTCATTGAGTCATGTTTGCAAGGTATGCTGCTCCAAGTATAATCTGAGGCCAAACGGACGGAGTCAGCTCGTAATAAGCTTTGATCACTCATAAGCAACGGTGTCGCTGTTGTTGAAAGTGATGCCAATTAAAGCGACCTGGTCGCGCCTGTCACGTTGTCTGAATAGAGAATCAAACGCCGCCATCTTGTATCTATAATTACAGTTCTCACATTGGGAATTTATTCATTTTTTCCTACTACATGTAACTGCGTATTTCCACAGCTGCTCTGGCTTTTCTGCTTTCGAATACCATTTAGAAAGCGGCCAATACGGAAATTTGTAATTTTGAAATTGTGAATTTCGTGGGGCACGAAATTACTCTGAGCGTCATTTTAGACTACCGCGACTTATTCCCTTTAAAAGAACACATCCTGTTGGCTGGATTCGTCCTTGGTGACATGTTGGCAGGTGCAACATAGTTTTACAAGGGTGAAAATCACACAACCTGTTTTTGCGACAAACGCAGGTGTTACCCGTCTCACGAAAAATCTAGACATACAATAATACATGTAAGTAATGCAATGTACAATGTACTTGGATTGACCTGCAGTACGCTTTGTACAATACAGTACATCATGTTTAAAGATGAGTTTATAAGATGATTTTCCTAAAAGGTGCTGCAGGTCTTGGATACATGTCGAGTTCAATTGCACATTTCTAGTGACAAGAAATAATTGACGTTGTGTCTTTCCTTTGAACGCCGCCATCTTGTCAGCGCGTTTATGAATTTCTTTATGAATTCCAATTTCAGGCTCGTGAAATAAGTCATTCATTTCCACCCATAAGTGGGATTTTATTAAATTGCATACTTGATGGGCGCCAAAGAAAAGTAGGGCTTTGATTTTGATTTAATTCAATTTTAATTTGACAGAAAGCGAAGGAAGATTAGCCCAACCTTGGAGGATAAGCTACAAAGCAGCTTAAATCCTTTGATTGGGTTTCTGTGTTGGTGATGGTATGTTTGAGCCATTTGGTCGAGGTAAAGTAGCCAGGATGTTGATGAGACTCGGAACAGGCTTTGACAGAGCAACTTTTCACGTTGGAGTGGGTATTTGTGAATCTTTGGTAAAGTGATTACTTCTTATTACTGGAAGTTAAGCTAGCATGGTTTATCGTTTCGATGAGGAACTGAAACCAAACTTAAGATGGGAAATGTTGAAAAGGTGCAGGGGCGTANATAAAAAGGGACAAAATAATTGTTTCCACTAAAAGGTCGTTCCCCTCTTGCAAGCCAGGTTATTAGTGTCAGATGTGGGGAAAATGCATTTGAGATGATGTAAACTTTCAATTTTTTTCTGGGGAAGGACCCTCAGACCCCCCTCCGGCCTCGCCCTCCAGCCTCAAATCAATTTTGCCCCCCCCCGGCCATAAAAGCTAGCTACGCCCCTAGGTGTCCATATTAATTACGATGGAACATGATGAAACTTGTATTTGAAGAGTTTCAATCAGAGACTGCATCCAACAACGAACGCAAAATCGTGAACAATCACTAACTTGTGTGCGTTCTTTGAGTCGTTACAAAATTGATTGTCTTAATATTTTCAAGTCGGGTACATTCCCATCGCTGGAGCACCAGGCGAACTTGGCTGGTCAGTAATTTTTCCAGCTCATTTCTCCACCCATGCAGCAAGAGCACAGTGAAAGGATAGGCAAGCAGTCGACTTCGATATCCGCTGGTCCTATGCTGACGTCTTGAAGGTCCCTGGTCATCTATCTTATGTACATTTCCAATAGAAGCGTGTCAGCTTCCTTAGCTTCGCCATTTCGTCGTTTATCACCCCATCAGATCGGCCTAACGAGCAGTCAAATGACAGTATTCAAGTGTTGCTTTCGCGGCCAGGTGCTATTGTGACAGGACACTCTTTTCAGCTTGAAGAGGCTCATCCTCACATAAATCGTCAGTTTGAAACTTAGCAAATGTGGCTTTTATTTCGGTACGCCTGTTTCTATCGCCGTCAAGGTGGACCAACTGAAGTCGTCAATGTACTCTAAACTCCCACTTACCTGTCCCATTCCTGAACTCGGGAAAATGACCAAATCCTAAGCTGAAGATATCGCAGGCTGTCATTCTTTGCCAGGCTCGGGAGTGGGACAAGTAAATGGACAGGACATTACTGTTTCTGACCATACGCGTCCCACCCCATTATCTTCAACTTAGGCCTTAGTCAGGTCAGGTTAAAGGTGATGTATCACGACTTCATTGTTTACATTCAGTGTTTGTAAACATGGATGTTTACATTATGTTATTTTGGACTTTTTGGACATGCCAACCCACCAAATTGAATACTTTCGGTATCAAAAGAATTTCTAAGGGGGCATGCCGCCAACAAATTACTCATAAAACAAAGAAAGACTGGACATAAACAAACGAAATGTAAACAAACAGTGATTTTCGTGGCCCGCGAAAATACCCGTGATACATTATCTTTAAGTTGCAGGTTCAAGTGAATACTGCGGAATTTCTTTGATATTCACTCATAACTCAACAAAAGCTTCCAGTCAATATAAACTTTGCCCCCAAAAATGCGGGATAAAAAAGTTGATTTTGGGGACCTTTCGTAAATCAGCGAAATTGACTATTAGATAAAATGGCAAATTTCCAAGTGGTAGATATCATGATGCACAACTAAATGTCCTATCAAATGTAGCAAACCGCATCGACTTTTCTGTGTCCATTTACTTTATTGAAGGACTGTACATGTACCAACGATCGAGTGAGTTCCGACCTCTATCTCATGTTGAACTTGAACTTCACAAAACCTACCTGCATTGCTTACAGAACGTTTCGGGAAAAAAATGGATCTGACTTTAGTCAGCCTTCGGCGCTAATGTGGTAATGATTTCCTTAACTGTTCAAACAGCAACCTACATGGTTACATGGAATTGGATTGGATGCTTGAGGTTCTAAGAGAAGACGTCTGTGACATCGGTCCAAATGGCGTCTTCAGGAAAAGCTTTACCTAAGTTCTCCCACCTGATTGACTGTGACACACGTTCCACCGCTAAATTCTAAGAGTCAAATATGTATTGGCATCTCTCCTTGCCAATAACTTCTCGATTAATGTCCAATATTCCATTTGTAACGCTTATCATCTCATTTTAGATTTGCTTCCTGGAAGCAATATGGAGGTCCCCTGAGTCTCATTACCCCTGATTTTCTTCCCAATGATAGAAATTAGCTATATTTCCCAGACACACATATCGACTAGTTGTATCTCCCTTGAGCGGAATGTTGCATGCTTGCTGATATCGTGCTCGGTGTTTTAGTACTTTACATGCTGTTGAAAACAAGACATGACACTGTAAAGTTGCTAAAGTATAATTCACCCTAACTTCAACATGGGCAAAGTCCCAAGCTTGGAAATGTGCACAAGTCAGTGGTAAATAATCCATGTCGCTGGCTGATAATGTTAGGGTCACTTGAACAGCCTATTGCAAACACTACGGGCCGTATACACCGACGAAGATTATCTTGAGCTCAGGTTCAGCCACGACTTTTCCATTATCACATCATGCCCTGGTAAACCTGAACAATTGAAAACCTGTGGCTCAACCTGAGTTCAAGATAATCTTCGTTGGTGCATATGGCCCTAGGTTGAGCTCAGTCAACTGGTAAATACTCTGGTTTGTGGTTGAGTGGTATTCACTTTATGGTGCCTGTTGCACAGGCCTGGCACTTTGCCCATGTTGAAGTTAGGGTGAATTATACTTTTCCAATGAATCATACTTCCGCCAAGTTGATTCTATGTTCTTTGAGTCAGGCATAAATTATGCAATACATGTACTTACGTAACTTACTCTGTAGATTCACAGATCGAAGACAACTTCATTAAAGCTGACCTATTTCCATTGAACTGGCCACTCTCCGTTCCAGTTGATTGGCACTCCTTAGTGGTGGTTGGAAATCGAGACCTGGGGCCGTATGCACAAAACATCTTAAGTGTAAAATTTCCCTTAAACTATTGTTCCAAACAAAAGATAAGGGAAATTTTACACTTAAGATGTTTTGTGCATACGGCCCCTGGGCCCTGGACATGAACTCATGAACATCCATCTAAACAGACGACTTGGCCCGGTTGCACCAGGACGACCTTGTGCTCAAGCTAACCTCAAAGTCATTCTCAACCTCAAATTGCGTTGCACCAGCTACTCTCATGCTCAAAGTCGTACTCAAGAACATTGAATATCCTGTGCAAGAGGTGTCGTACTCAACTTAAATAACATACACTATTGCATCATCCATGTAGCTCAAATCCTTTTGTCAATTATTCAAGGCTGCACACCAAATCTAAACTAATTGGCTCATCTTCCATCATCAATTTCGCTGGCATTGGCGCTGATTCTAGCACTCACTGCCAAAATGGTCATTTCATCTCTATTCGAGCAGAAAATAAGTTCCTGTCACCAAGGCACGCTACATGACCAGTATCGGTGTGACTACATTGCCAATTACAGAATGTGTGGAACAGCGCGATGGAGACTAATGAAAAAGAAAGGTCTCTTTTCATCAAGAAATTGCTTCCTTTTCAAGAATCTAAAAACGGCATCGGCGGACGGATCATGTGATGATGCCATAGAGCGGACAATTTGGCATTCTGTTTGCTCTATCTGTGGCCTCTCAGCATGAATTTGCCTAATGTTGGTTTGTTAAAGCGAGATTGGTCTTGAGTACCCCATCGTCCGTGTTGGGTAAGTTCTCCAACTTCTCAGTGAATGGGGAACCCGCATGACTGCAGATGGCGCAGCAAGTGTCAGACCCGAATGACGTACTGACGTCACTTTTCTCGCTGTTGACGTCGCGCCGTCAAAGCACGTGTACATTTTTCTACACAATTTTCCGTGCAAATTTTCCCCAAAGACGTTGTCAATATTGGCATCCTGTTGCATTTCTGACGAAACAGATGAGCTGCAGTAATATATGGACAACTTTGAACATGAAATAGGGCAGTGTAATTTAATCAAAATTGAACCAAACAGAGTGGTTTATTTTGGGGGACGAAGTAAATGGAAATACAGTTAGAAAATAAGGACTTCCGGGTCTTACAGTGACAGCGCCACGTCGTGGCGTAGTTTGGCGGGTTCCTCATTATCACTGTCCCTTGTGCTTCGGATTGTAGCCTGAAATAAAGGTAGGTTTATATCGGATGGATAAAAGATGTCCCGAACTTAAAATTTTGAGAAATCACAATTTTATCAGTTATCTGTTACGTTAACATATTCTGTTGCGTTAACCAGACTCTTGACCTCACCCCTGAGATTCATATTATACACTTTTACCACTCACACACATGGATCTACATCCGTACATGTACATCCTCGTCTCATCTTTCCCATCGTGGGCGGCTGCGAACGATGAAAGGCCCATTAAATGCTCTGTGTGTCATTTAATCTTGCACTAAGGGTCAACATGAGATACGTGTATTCTCTTCTGGCGATTAGTTGCGTGTTACATACTCTCGTCACTAAGCTCGATGTCAGCAAGCGTATGCCAGATGGAAGAGCTTCGCTCTAATAGTGATCGGGTGAAAGTGGCATTCCTTATACTGTCCTCTACTCAGTTGTAAGGGTCCGTGGGTTCGAGTCCGGTAGGAAGCGATATCTTTCACCTTAGAAACCCGTTATTATTTCATGTACTCAATTATAACGACAGTTCATTAAATATTCGCAGATCAGCGGACCCCTTTTTCACAATGTGACTTTGGTAATCGTAGTCACGTGGTGTATAATAGGGAGGTTTCCCAAATCTGACGAAAAACGAAGTACGAAATACGAAGTTGGACTTCACTTCCATGACGTAATGTATTTCAGAAGATGGTTGGTACCGCAAATATCGCCTGCTGCAAGAGCGTCTTTTTGCTTATTTCGTTAAACCGAAAGAGTTATGGTGTATATATTAAACTTTGAAATTTATCTTTTCCACTTCGGAGATACGAAGTGGAAATTTATAAATTCAAGATACACCGTAAATCTTTCCGTTTAACGTAATACGCTAAAAGACGCTCTTGCAGCAGGCGATATCTGCGGTACCAACCATCTTCTGAAATACACTACGTCATGGAAGTGAAGTCCAATTTCGTATTTCGTACTTCGTTTTTCGTTAGATTTGCGAAACCTCCCTATTAAGCAATGATAGCACTTGAATTTTGATGAATGAATTATGAGTAGGATTACATGTACCTCAGTCACATGGTAAAAAAGGCGGCCCGCTGAGCTACGAATATTTTGTGTACTGTCAACGTCGTTATAACTGGTGGAGTATATTCAGTACCGGTATAATAGGGAGGTTCAGATCAGATCCGTGATACGTCGCTGATCTCTACCTCCCTATAACACTGTCACGCTGTATTGAAAAAGCTGATAGCACACATCGAAAAGCTCGGTGAGAACATCACTTTGCGAGCATTGTCAGGGCCGATTTAATAGACGTTGGCTAAGCTTACCATTGGTTCCACCAAAAATAGATAGGCGTGCGAAAAATGTACAACTAAATTTTTCACAAAAAGCCCCGTTTTCTAAGCTCTGTATAGCGCTAACTGTCCATCCGGACAGGGCTTTTTGGTGAAAATTTAGTTGTACACTTTTCGCACGCCTATCTATTTTTGGTGGAACCAATGGTTAGCTCAGCCAACGTCTATTAAACCGGCCCTCAGTGAGATAAAATCCATGTGCATTTATACTAATGGCCAAAAAACTTCATTTCTGCGAGTTTGTGTCGCTCAGGGAAATGATTTCCAAAATCAAATCATCAAACTAGTACCGTTGCAAACATGCAAAACTCAGTGAGATGCGAGGAATGTGTGTGAAAAAAATCTATTTGCTACGTACCGTAAAAAGGAAAAAAAATGTCTCTACGGGTAAAGTCTGTTATACGGCTCACTGGAACGGTTTCAAAAATTCAAAAAAAGTGAGATATTTTTACAGTGTCTGTTTGATGACCTCTGAAACGATTGTATCCCTGAGGTGAAATCCAGGGAGGTTTCGCAAATCTGACGAAACACGAAGTAGAAATACGAAATTGGACTTCACTTCCCTGACGGGGAGCGTACCTATGTGTCCCGGGTTCTATGTGTCCCGGGTTCTTTGGGGCCCGGGTTCTATGCGTCCCTAAAGACAGTTATTTGTATGCAGGGTTCTATGTGTCCCGGGTTCTATGTGTCCCCCGTTCCATGCGTCTGTCTCAAATATGCTTTAAGCTAATGGTACCATTAACTTAATGCATTTTCCATTTGATTAAAGGTACCATTAGCTTAAAGTCATATTATGAAACAGGCCCTGGTGAAGAGTCAATGGACAAAATTATTATGAATTTTGATGCACACGGGCATTCCCTTGGTAGCTTCACACTCCACCAGAGGGCTTTCAAATTCTTAATCCACATTTTTAGT
>NMRB01001099.1:40273-54112 GCA_002633025.1 Notospermus geniculatus | reverse complement strand
ATATACATGTATTGCCGTACTGTGGTGCATTGTACGCTTCATGGAAAAGCATTCCTTTATTATTTAGCGATTGAAAATGAGGGTTGTGTTGTGTTTGCCTCCCTCCCTCATTAAAACCTTCAAAGCCTGGAACCTGAAACACAGTTTTAATTAAACATGGTCTAAGTGATATATTAATCACTTCCCACAAAATGGCTCTGATATGATGTATCATCTCGATTCATGAAGTCATATTAACCCCTTCCCACTCAATGGGTGTAATACGCCATCCATCTCGATTCATCCAGAGATATTAACCCCTTCCTACCAAGGTGGTCTGAAAAGATATCTTTTGCGATTCATGAAGTGATATTAACCCCTTCCCACCCAATGGGTGTAATATGAAACCTATCTCGATTCACCAAGAAATATTAACCCCTTCCTAACCCAAGTGGTCTGATGAGATCTATATCTTTTTTAGCTCAGCTGACCTCAGCTTGGTCATCATAGCTTCATATTGCCATGCGTAGGCGTGTGAGATCATGCATCCTAGGCCTATCGATTTTTGGTTGTGCTCCAACTTCAGTAGGCCAGCTACCGGTAGGCCTATAGGCCCCTAGGCCTAGGCCTAATAAATGACAGGTGGTGATCATGGATGGGGCATTCTGTTCCATAACTTGAGAACTGCTTCATCAATCAAATTCACATGTCATGATGTCAGCTGAGCGCATCGCCCTTGGGCGACTTGTTTTGTAGTGGAAGCGCAACTTATGCTGTCCGAACTAGATAGATCCGCACTTAATAGAACCGGACTTATTAAACCCGGCAATTCTGTAATGGAAGCAGAATAAGAGCGGACAAATACCAGCTTTTTTGTAGTGGAAGCGCAACTAATGTACTTCGAAATGAACTCGACAGACCAACTTATAGGTGTTTGGTTCAGTGATGATGAATAGCTCCTGTCAAAAGAGTACATAACATTTATTAGAAGTTCGCGTTGTCCACGAAGTTACACTGACTTACATATGCATCATTGACAATAAGTTATGAATCGGCTGTAGCTGCCATCTTAGTGCTTTTTAGGTCGTAGACCTCACTTTCTCACGAATGAGGTGTTGTTCTCTGACTACAGTATCGATTCTTAATAATAATGGTCGTAAAATTTGAAATGGAAATATCCTGGTTAATCACCAATGAAACAGAACCGACCTGGTCCTAATGGTTTTAAAATGTGGAATAATTATGAACTATCCCATATGAATTATCACATGCACAGATTAATTTTTAATGATGAACACTATTCAATCTAAATTTAAACCCATCTCAGAATATTGAAATTTCATGCTTTTTTCTTCGATTCCTGCTCAGAAACCAATCATTCTGTTCAGTCATCCATTCACCCATGTCAAGTAATTAATTTCATCAAATTTGCAAAATAATCTCTCTCGTTCCTTTCAGCAGGTTTATCAGAGTGATAACAAATTAAAAGAAAAAAAGATGTTTTTGTCGACCACAATTGATTGTTTGTGGCAAAGTCTGTGGAACGATATGTAGATTCACCACATTTCACTACATGGTCTGCATCCATTCATCATTTTCTGAGTAAATACTCCTGTTGCAGTGTAAATATTTTTGACGTATAAGCGCAACTGACTCCGTGTACTACTACGGCTATAAATTCCATGACTCCAGAAATTCACAACACGAGTGAACGTTAAAAAAAGATGCAATTCATAAACATGTATATGGCGTGTGATAACTGAAAGATGTGACTGTTCCTCCTCTCTTGCGGTATGGCACATTTTTCCCACATTGCTATGGAAACAAGAAAAGGACATCGGAGCGATGTCTATGGTTTCCGATGATAAGTTTACTGCCCTAGAGCTAGTTATCTGTGACCTTGACCTCTGACCTTGAGAAGTATTGCGTAAGTGGAACAGGGATTCCTGATTAAACAAATAGGGGATGGTTAATGCAGGCTTCTAATTAGTTTTCCCCTGAAATTCTGAGTAGATTTGCACTTTAGAACTGTTTG
Organism: Notospermus geniculatus; assembly: GCA_002633025.1. Taxonomy (NCBI): domain Eukaryota; kingdom Metazoa; phylum Nemertea; class Pilidiophora; order Heteronemertea; family Lineidae; genus Notospermus; species Notospermus geniculatus. Next base: position 52,098 of record NMRB01001099.1, on the reverse strand, counting down.
ACCTTGACCTTGACCTCTGACCTTCAAGGTCATTGTGTAATCTGAAAGCTCATCCTTGATAACCTAGGTGTAGATGAAGGTTTTAGGCTTCCACCATCACCAGGTTCTGTCTCATGTTATTTGTGATGGTTGGCTGTGACCTTGACCTCTGACCTTGAGAAGTATTGCATAACTGGGACAGGATCCCTGATTAAACCTATCGGGGATGGTAAATTCAGGCTTCTAATTCGTTTTTTCCTGAAATTCCGAGGAGATTTGCGCTTAAGAACTGTTTGACCTTGACCTTGACCTCTGACCTTCAAGGTCATTGCGTAATCTGAAAGCTCATCCTTGATAACCTAGGTGTAGGTGAAGGTTTTAGGTCTCTACCATCACCAGATTCTGACTTATGTCATGTTATCAAATTTGAATATCAAATCTCACCACGATATCAGCAAATATCATGCGACCGAGCAGGTGCAAACTGAAAATTTCAGTTGCAATAACATCCGTGGATGAGCAATGATGTTGTGATACCAGTTTCAAGTCACTTACTGTGGCAGATCTCCCGATATGTCAAAATATCAAATTTGATATATCAATATCATTATGATGCTGACACTGGAGAATAAATTTGTTGATGCCAGTATCTTGCCAAGGGCCATAAACATAGGGAAGGAACTTGTTGCTAGTGCTCTACCTGGCGTCGGAGACAAGTTATTCAAGAAACAAAAGTGTGACAGACAAAATCTCAACTTTTGATATGTCAATTTCACCATGAACCAGGTATCGGAGACTGGAAATTTTCATTCCATCTTGTAGCTCAGGTCATGAAACCTGGGGGTAGGTCACATTTCCAGGTCTGTAGCTCTTGCAGGAACAAAGTTACAGGTGTGACAGACTGAACAGACAGACAGACAGACAGACAGACAGACAGACAGACAGACAGACAGACAGACAGACACACAGACAGACAGACAGACACACAGACAGACACCACGACCAAACACTATATGGTTTCCGATCTTGAGATTGGAAACCATAAAAATGAATGGCTAAATCTTCCAAATGGATTTTATCATAAAGGAATGAAAGATAAAAAGGTTCAACTTACAAACTTAGGATTTTATAAATGTGGATATAGTATCCCTTTAAACTTCAAGAGATTTTCATTCTGACTCTTTCATATGGTAGGTAAGATCCTTCTGCATGTTTAGTGCAAAGTTTGTTTAATTCTGACTGCTTGATCTTATGATACAACAGGGCTGAATTAATGAGAACCCCACGAACGATGATGTAGCAGGGTCATCTGTGTACATTTGAATAGGCTTACATACATTTGAACATGGAACACTACTGACGGTGAAAATAGCCCTGTTATCCTCAGAAGTGGAATTTAAGGCATCAAGTTGACAGATTCATGTACCCCACCACCATAAAAAAGTTGAAGCTAATTACACGTCCATCTATAATATCATGTTTGGGGTTCTATGCTCGTGGCTGTCATTTTTCACTCTAACTCAACTTAAAACTCTCTCACAATGTTTCTGTTGATGTTGACGGGAGTACACATGGGGACCGTTGTTCATGACGTGATGCATGATTATGTAATGTAAAAAATAAACATCCGCCGAAATTAAATTGAATTTCAAAGAGGAATATGGGGACGAGGGGAAAATGAAGATACATACGGTAGCGAAAAGATCACGCCAAAATAGGCCTTCGATATACCGGTAACTGAATTTTATTTTTGTAGATTTATCAAATTTATCTAATAGTGGGTGCGGCAATAGTACCATAACGGCTATCCACCAATGTGAAAAATTGAATTTTTTTGTGGAAATTGTAAAAACATTGGTTGCCGGTAAGAAGTAGCAAAGCGGACTACATGACTGTAGCGTACGGTAAAACCACTGGCATTAGGGAGGTTTAGAAACCAAACAAAACGCAAACTTTACGACAACGTTAATTTTCATACTACAGAGTCACCAGATTTTATATTGCATTTTCGGTACAAAAATAACATTTTCGTTAACGTTTACGTTTATCGTTTGATTTCTAAACCTCCCTATTAGCCATTTGGAACGTTGTGTAACAAGACACAAGCCGGTAAAAAGACATAATACGTTATTGGGGTTGACTTGATCAATACAAGGGCTAAAAGGATAAACGTCCTGGTCACGTGATATGAGAAAAAAGGTTATCAACGAGAAAATGGCCGGATGAGTTAGGGTAGATTGATCATTCTCATAGGCAAATCTGGTGGACGTGCCCGAGGGCTTGATAAAACCAGTCAGGGACAAAGAAAGAGGAATTGAGGGACAGCGTTTCTTAATATTCCGTGTAGTCATTTATTTGGGGGGTCTGTATTCCCGGTATGTAACTCTCATATTAAATTCATAATCCATTAATGAACGTGTATTAAAATCAGATGACAATGACGTCTGTTCCGTTAAAGTGCAATTTTTTAAAGCATGGCTGTACGTCAATAGATTAAAACTTCAGGAGTGTCCTCTTAATTTCTCTAGAATGAGCAAGAACTCCGTATTTTTCAGTCTCTTCAGACTGCTTATGTTTTATTCTGTTTGAAATGGGGCCGCTTGGCTTTCCTTGTAGCCGCTCTCCAAAAAAGACCCACAAATCTATGGGGAAATAAGCAGCCATTGCGTTACGACTCTAGTCACGGTGCCACGGTGGTGTAGTGGTTCGGGCCTCCGGCTAGCGGTCAGAGGATCCCGGGTTCGAATCCCGCTGCTGGCGTGAGACTTTGGGCAGGTCTCTTTGCCTTACTGGCCTCTCTCCACCCAGGTGTATAAATGGGTACCGGTCGGAAATGCTCAGATTGTAGCGCTGAATGAGCAGCTCATCTGAGTTCTACTGAAAGGTTTCAGGATAGACTGGGGTTAAAGTGTGAAGTCGGATGAGAACCTCTACCGTTGTTGATATCAGACTATAAACCCAAACTTTAACTTTAACTTTTAGTTTCATGTAGCGTACGCTGTTAGATTATGTAGCGGCCACTTGGTAGTCTGGTAACTCTGTTACCCGCCCTCTGCAATGAAATATTCCCAAAATGCTGCCTAGCGATTCTGGTCAAACCACGGCTAGGAATAAAGAAGGCAAATCAGTCATCCAATTGTTTCCTAATCGAATCAATCGTAGGTCATACTGTATCCCGTCATAGTTTTCGCACTGGTAATGCCATCACGGATTCCTTTGGCAGAGCACCAATGTTCAAACGTTTGAGTAATTGGTTCCGATAAATACTATTTCGAATCGCCGATTTATCGGCAATGCGTTGGCGGAATCAGGTCGAGCTAATCTTGGTTATCCATGTACGGTGTAGCCCGTAAATCACCCGTATTACGATTGGCGTAGTATCCATAATGTAAAAAAAAACATTTTTTGTTTTTGGTTATTGTTACTCGACTGGTGTTACGGTAATTCATTTCTAAAGCCTTTTCATCAATGACATTCCGGATCCAAACCAGATTAGAAAGGTGTGTTTGCCCAAATTGGTTTGCACCCGATTTAACAGCCGGAGAACATGAAAAAAAGCACTATTCACATATTATACCATTTTCGAAAAGCGGTTTAATTTTCCAGCATTTTTCTAATCCTGACAAAAATCCTGGAAAAAAACGACTTAAGCCGGTGACAGACTGGCGCGTACGCAGCGCGTCCTACAGGTGTTCCGCCAATCAGATTCTAATTCGGTAGGTGTTACCGCCTCTCTGATTGGTTGAACAATGTTGAACGCTTCCAGACGCGTTGCTTACGCGCCAGTCTGTCACCGCCTTTATTAGTACATGTAGCTACGATCTGCCACATAACCTTTGGTATAGATCAAACCAGCGAGCAGTATACATATGTACCTTAAAGGCTCGTTTCCACAGACGCGTTTCACGCTGCGTGATGCGTCAAATCTGTTGTTATTTTCCGCCGCTCTGCTTCCAAACAATGGGCGAAGCGTCAAAACGCTCACGCTACCGCTTCTGTGGAAACGGGTCTTTATCCGCATTTTGCCGACGGATCCGCAGTAAAAGAAACGACTTTTGTAACGTTGGGAGACCCCACAATGAGAGGATATTACCCCTACCATTAACGCCTACCGATTTTGACAGTAACTTGCTAAATCACCTTTATTGCGGCATAACTTCATTCTAGCAAAGAAATTTTGGTGAAAAACCCAGAAACAAAAAAGTTTTTTGGACCTTTTTTCAATGACAGATTACGCAATGAAGAAGTGAATCTTGTGCAAAAACATTGATGCCCAGTTGTAGTCAACAAGATTTCTGACCTTATGCAGAAAACCGCATTTAAATTGGTTTGGTGGTTTACGGGATATTTGAGATAATCGGTGTTGATATTAATACGAACAAGACTGTACAGTACATTGTACTAAGGATCCGTGATAAGTCACCGATAACAACCTCCCTATTATATTCTTCCTTGCTGCTGGCCACAGATCACGGACATTTGAGCTGGTCTTCATGTCACCAGGTACTTCGATGTGACCTTCGATCGCCATCCACCTTGAATCAAAACCGCGTCCTTCGAATTATTTTGCTGGAATCGGCATGCACTCTAATATCAGAATTAATCAATCTTAAAAGCATTTCCTAGGGGATTATTCGAGTTAAAAGGAAACCAAACGTTAGCAAATTACGTCCATTTCATTCTGTATCACGGCTGGATAATTCCAACGGCGGGGAGACACTGATGTTTTACACAATTCGACATGCAGTTCTCCAGAAGCTATTGTGGGCAGTGGACGCCCACCCCAATGGAATGGGCTGCCCAATAGGGAACCCCGATCACGCAGACCACGCGAGAATATACGCGTGGGTTTGAACTGACAGTACACCGACGCCACCTATTATTCATGACGATTCAAGGTGTGATTGGCCGTGCTTGGTGAACCGCATCTCTCGAACAATGAGCCTCTGTAGGTGTCACGTCTGCTCTATCAGTCTCACGTGACCAATTGGCGCTCCCCATTCCGTAAAACAGAATTGCGAGCAGTTGCAATGATCGATGAAATTTCTGATCTTCAATTTGATTGAACTCAAGCCTAACTTAGGTCCTAGTTGGAATACAAAATGCAGGATACAGGTTGACCTGAAGGCAATAGTATTTCCTGTACATTTGACTTCATCATTGACACTAACACTGACCCTTACCATTAACCTGCAACCTGCAGTTTGTACCGACGCGTCAGCTCCCTCCCTTTATCATGCAATCAAAGTCAAAGGCTCCTGTAATATCAGGGTATAAGTGGCACACTTGAGTTATTTTGCAGCATCAAACAAGTCGGTTTACATACTCAAGCACCAAAATCGCATTTGTAAGGTCACAGTAGTCTGGCATTGCCAGGGTAAGCTTCTTCTGTTACGTGTTGTAGTAGATGGTCGGCAATGCTGACCACACAACTTGCTATTGATATCTTCGAATCCTTACACTGACGCTTTGGATACTATGTTGGAGGAGGTAAAGATTCCAGCGTTGGCAAAACCAGGGGTAGCGAGCATAAAGGGGTCGTAACCCTACGTCTGGCCTAAGCCAGGCGTAGTGCTCGTTGTGGCCCTTGCACTATACGCCTGGTTTAGGCCTGACGTAGGGCTACGACCTCTTTATGCTCGCTACCCCAGGTCTCTGTGACCTTACACTGTAAAAACAAATAGGTACAGCGTACCCATGGCAATGGGTAAATTCCTTGTCCAATTTTTAAGACCATTTCCCACGGGCCCGCTGTACCCATCATACGGGGGCATACAACTCGGAATGAGTTCAGTGTTCCCATGTTGGTATGTGTATGCCTACCCACGGGTCCGTAGCCATAAAAACGGATGATTTTTTACAGTGTACAACTGCGATTTTGGTGTATTAACATATTCCTACTTAGAGTAGACATGCCAGGATTACCACAGAAGTGTATCCCTTATCATAAATATAGCATTCTTTGACTATAGTAGGCCTACTTAGGCTACTATGCCCTTGTATTTTATAGTGAATGGGTTTATTCTTGTCTTGCTTGTCCTGCTCTACATAACCCGATCCATCGTTGCCAAACGTCTGCCAACTGGAAATGGTATTTCCATGGGGTTTACTTTCCATCATGTTTGTATTGATAACGTAGCTTCCGGCAGTGAGAATGCCGCTGCCAAGTTTCATTCATCACCAACGCGGCTACTCTGCTTGTAAAGCACTTCCAATACCGTTTCGTCTTCCTGGTGTTCCAAGGCATACCACTATTACCAGGGTCTGTCTATTCAGCCCATGTCTGCCGCCCGTTGACACTCTGCCCTTAGCGTAGTGCGCCTGAAGCTATATCATTGGATAAATCGATTAGATTTCGTATACCATATCCTCTTGTCAGGAGTAGAGACCTTAGACTTCCTCTATGATCGACGCCAAAGCAGCGGGTTCAGGATATACTGCTGATCAGGATTCTTCACTTGGTTCAGCCTGTCTTGTAGCGGTAATTCAGAACATGTCCTGTGCTCTGTATAGAGGAACTTCACGTGACGTCATCATTGACGTCATAATTCGCACGTCAGCCATGTTGGACGTCATTTGAAGCTACGAATGCGTTGGAGGTGACGTCCAACATGGCGGCATCTCGTCGCGGCAGTGACGTCACAATCGTCGCTGCACTTCCTCTATAGCTACAGTAACAGCACTTGGCGATGCGATAGCTCAGAGACCTGGGATAAAAGAGCACGCTGAAGAGTACATGTAGCTAGGATAAGATATTATTTTCTAGCTTAGCCCCTGTCTGAAAGCTGCATTTCAAATTACACATACATGAACCTGAAATCGATTCGTTCATTATCAATGTTCCCTTGCATGTCCACGATGATATTTTCCTCATAGCATAGTGGTTATCCCGTCCGCTTAGCAAGCGGCAGGTCCCGGGTTCGAATCCAACCTCCCGGCTCTTCACTCCGTCGCATGTGACAGTAAGCCGTGGTGGCTTGTAACTTGTGTCTTTGCAAGGGCAAGTAAAAGACCCCATCCAGAGTGAGGAACATGAGTAGCTTGTGATGGCCTCCTCCGTGCTAACCAGGGCCAATAATGCTATAGCGTCGGCTCTGACGGAAAAATCAAATACAGATACAAATTTTATAAATGGATTAGTAGGCCTCCGTGGACGTAAGGATTATGAACCTGCAGTCTCGTTTCAACCAACACAGGCGTCTAAATGTGCAACTGATGGCTCGTTTTCAAGTGAGATATCTTCCTCTTATTAGTTAAGTGGGAGGCTCTTTAACTATGTACATATAGGAGGAGTTTCCTTTGTAATGTCGACCGAAATTTTCTTACATCACGTAGTCCCGTGGCTGTCAAAAGATATTCTAGTCAGTGGTAACAAAATATTAGCTCCTGGAGTTGGGCTTAGATGTATATCTGGTGGTCACTGGGGTACAAAACGGACTACATTACCTTTTCGATTCTAGAATATTTAACAGCCAACTCTTTCCCTGATATTCCATTTAGAGTGTGATTATAGCAAGCATTTGCTCGAGTTCTGCGATTGCTAATTTTTACCGGTGTGACAGGAGTATAAGTTCACTAGAAGCCTAGTCTAGTTTTATTTTCCAACTTGGGATCATAGGAAACATGGCTATAGAAACCATATATGACCTACGACCTTTAAATAGCACTATACTATTGTAACTGGGACCTGCATTCCTCGGACTCCCATTCCTTTCACACCTGTAATCAATGAATATTCAAACAAATTTCACCAGTCGCTGCTGGGCAGCCCACATACAATACGCTTGGAGCCCGATTGAGCTGGCAGCTGGGATTAGAATATGAGCCGTTACCCTTAAAGATAATGTATCACGGCACTAGTATTTTTGCGGGCCACGAAAATCATTGTTTATTTACATTTTGTTTGTTTGTGTCCAGTCTTCTTTGTCTTATGGGTAATTTGTTGGTGGCATGCCCCTCTAGAAATTTGTTTGATACCGAAACTATTCAATTTGGTGGGTTGGCATGTCACAAAGTCCAAAATAACATGTAAACATCCATGTTTACAAACATTAAATGCATGTAAAAAATAAGGTAAGCAAGAAGTCAATCTCCAGAATTCACGAATTTTCTACCCCAACCGGGGTCTTTTTCAAGTGGAACTTTACAATCTGAAACTCTAGAAAAGACCAAGATCATTTTGTGTGTCAATTTTGTGCTTTTCTGTATCTTAAAAAAATGAAGTCATGATAAATTATCTTTAAAGGAGCTGGACGTCCAAGTTGTAAACACTCACTCACTGGTTCTCTATCCACACGACGCCTGTGGTGCTGCCACCTATTGTCGGTGATATGAACTGACGTGAATATCGTGAGTGAGTTGCATCGGACCGGGAACCAGTCTAACGATCACGGGTGCTGCCACCTGCACGAAGGAATAAAACTAGTTTGCCGACCATGTTTGTAAACAAACCAGCTTGTTTACAACTTCGGCGTCTAACTCCTTTAAGTTGGCAGAGAGGGACAAGTAAATGTACGTACATGTACATGTATGTACTATACATGATGTAGATTCATGTAGCCAAGACCGGGAAATTATTTCGTGCTGGTCTGTCTGTCCGTACGTTACTGTTAATGGAATGGGTAGAGTTTCGTAGGCATACGTACATGTTTGAAATACATTATTAGAATGCTGTGTTTGTGTCGTTGTGAGTTCATAACATGTACATGTATGTACGTGTATTCATACGTCACTATAATATGCCCCAGGCTTGTTTATCGTGGGTCGTATTTTAATAGGGTAACAAGTGTTGTATTTAGAAGCAATTTGCTGCTATTTCTATTTCAATTTGTTTTCCCCATTTTTAGAATATTGATATGTCGTGGGGTTACGAGAGACTATTGGTATTGTATTTCGATACTCGATCGAAACAAGACGTAGAGTGGGTTTACTTATCACTTAATAAGCTTCACCGTTACAATTAAAATCAATCATTCATCGATTATAAAACATTCGAAAGAAATATCACCAACGCATGTCAAAACGATCCCATTGTGATTTTTCTCGTTGTTTTATGTTGATGCATGTCTCCCCTGAGAAAAATAAAAAAGATGATTGCATGTAAACTTAACATTCATGACTCCCTTATCTAATGCAGCTATTCTATGTAATGAGGTTGAAATCCGCATAGGGAAATAATAGATTTGTCGAAGAATTTCATGTTCCCTTGGTACTGCAATCTGTAGTCTCAAAATATCATAATCCAGCTGTTAGATTGACGTTTTTCGTGTGGTCGATTTTTAGCTCACCCGTGAGCTTTTGTCGTGGTGCGGTGTCCGTCGTCCGTCCCCCGTTAGCAGGGCACGTTTCGTAACCGCTGGAGCTATTGATCTGAAACTTGGTACATATATACCCATAGGTCAGATGACCTATGACACCAAGTTTCGGTCCGATTCGATTCTTGGACCTGGACACTTTCAGTGAATTCTCATTTCTAGTTTTGACTGTTCTTCCGTCAGTTTAGGCCAACATTATCTGACAGTTAAGCTCACAAGTCGAGTCTTCCTGGACTATGCCATCATCTTGTATCTCATTGATGTGTGCATCGCCTGCTTCTGTCGCTAATGGGTAACATCATCTGGAAGTTAGGCTCAAAAATCGAGTCTCCTGCAGTCGGCTGTCATCTTCTGTACCATATATATTTATCATACATCCAGCAACTTAAGCTCTTTCATGTTCGTCTGTCGGTTCAGGCTGTCATCATCTGGATGCTAGGATCAGATGTCGAATCTTCCTGGTTTATGCTATCACGAATATCGCCCGCATTCTTGATGTTGCGAACTTTGTTGTACAAGTCCATCGTGCAAGCAATTTATAGGGAGACTCCACTCATTGTAAACTTTTGAATTTTAATCAATCCATGGACACTATTGCCATGAGTTGTGATGTCACTAGTGTCAATAGGCTGACGACCTTTGTAGTGAATGAGCTAATACAGTGACTGCCTAGGCCTATTGGTTGTACCTTCATAAATATGCATTGAGCACATATGACATTACATGTGCTGTGCAATGGTCTCATGGGATGTAATTGAAATACTTAAATGATGAGTTTGCTTATGTTAAAAAAATATGACATGTTGCCGATATCAATGAATTTGAATGTACACTGGATTTAAACGATATTTCAAAAATTCAAAATTTTACACAATGAATGGAGTCTTCCTTTAAGCGACAGTACTGTGTGCTGACGTAGTGGGCACAACACATTAGCTGTCGATTTAAGCCACTGGGCAAGGCGTTTCCTTCGACCGCTGTGTGTGGATGGGAGACGCCTTAATATCTATTAGACAGATATTAGGTGTGTTAGCAATATCAACCGAAAATCAGAATAGCACTGACTCGTCGTTAATTAACCGTGTAATTCGGGTAATTATCTGAAAATCACAAATGAGTCGTAAGAAAAAAATACTTAAAATACAAAAGAAATTGTTGCTTAATACTGCATCAGGAACTTTAATTAAGCGAGTAATCGTGAGACACTGAGCTGTCAACCAACTGTTTCAATTACTTGTGCATTCCTTAGTTGAAACATTGGGCATTAGGTTTCGAAAGGTCAGACCGATTGCCAATTCGCTGTTGTCGACGGTCTTTCTTCAGATTTCATCCGATTGAAGGCAAGATATCAGCGGACAATGCTGAAGGCTGCTGAGGACTTGGCATGAATACCGCCGTAAGGGATTGCAATGAGAAGACAATATCCTGATCTAATCTGGCCTAGTGTTAGGCAGATTTCAGAGCTGTCTGATGGGCTTTTGGGGCTGCTCAGAAGATGTCATCTTACTTTGCGGGGCATGTAGTAGATTCGTAGCCGGCCCTAACAATTTTACATCGGACTTCACTTTTGCATATGTTATAGGACAGGTGTGAAAGAAATCCAAGTCCCCCAGGAACCGAAGTCCGGTCTTATTGTTCAGCGTGGGATTAGAATATATGGCTAGAGAGATGACCGTTCGAATATACCTACAATAGCGGGCTATTGTTTGGCGGACTTGCATTCCTAGGACGCTGATTCCTGTCACACCTGTGGTGCCTATCACGTTCCTGAATCTGATTGGCCGGTGCTGGCGCAGGTGATAAGTATAAGAACTATTATGTTGATACCTTTCCATTTTTAACACCTTCGTGATTGGTGGATTTCCTGGGTCAAATGGAGGTCACCTTCTATCTGCATTCCCGGTACGTCAGCCGTATTGAGAATTGAATAAATATACACAATTTACATAATATTTCCAAGTGACGTCACTGGCAGAATTCCTCCAAAAATGGCGGCCAATACTGGTCCTACCAAACAAGCCACGACTGCAGCGCGCAGGTTGGTAGGACCAGGTACTAGTCTAGGCATGTCACATCGATCGCAGCGCCACGCCTCGGCTTTAGTTAGATCGACGGGTTTCTCATTAGAAATGCATGTATGACCACGGAGGTTCCTCCTTTAGAGTATTAGGAATTTATTTGAAGCAAACAAAATGTACATAACAAAAGATAAGTTGTCCAGGGCTGAAGCAGGCATTAGTAGCCCTGGATTAACAAAAATAAAAAATACAGTAAATAAATGATGGTGGAAGACAACAGTACACACGAAAATGAGAGAAAAAGAAATGGTACAAAATAATGAGTAAGATAGATAAGACCGTGATGACAGGTTGCAGGATTTTAGGACAGGACAGGGTTCCTCCTTTTTCGGGCCAAATCCACCGCATCACAATGTCCTTTAGTAAAGTGTTTTTCACATTGAACTGGCCAAAGGTACTTGGCTGACCTCTTGTCACTAAACTGTAATGGTATGATGACAAATAATAATGTTGC
>NMRB01001099.1:0-27425 GCA_002633025.1 Notospermus geniculatus | reverse complement strand
GATTTGTGTATCGAAGTGTGCGTTCCAGATTAATATTGGTTAGGGTATTGCTTTTATGTTTGGAGTGGTATCCGCTGTCTACATGTATTCTCATTGCTCGCTCTACATTGAACGTGTACGTTGGATAGTCATTGAACCTGTCAAAATAGGCTATACCTGCCCCAGCCTTAGCTAGCAGCACACTTCACCACTTTCGTTGCTCATACAGGCAATTTTCGTGCTCGCCACGAAAATGGCCGAGTGTGCTGTGGCCGGCAATGACCACTCACCACGGAAATTCTGTGGTGACCACCAGTTGCCACAAGTTACCGAAAATCAAACGAAAACTGCTCGTAGTTGCCAGTTATGGTGATGTGTGCGCCATCAGTAGCACACGGGACCATTGAGTGGTGACGTCTGCTGTAAATCGCAATCGCCACAAAAATTGCCGACCACGAAAATTGCCTGTATGAGCAACGAAATTGGTGACGTGTGCTGCTATACATGTAGCTTCAATTTACGATCAAATATCAAGTCAAAAGCAGCAACCCAAAGGTTTGTTTCTCTGAACCATGCAGTAGGGCCAGTACCCGGGTCAGTACCAATGTGCAACCTCTCGCCCACCAAACCCGACGCTCTGTTCATTACCGTCAACCTCAACTACCTAACCGATTTCCATGAGACCCAAACCAACGATGCTCTTGGGTTGCCCATTCGCTGACTCTCTCTCACACACAGCCAAGAAAACGCTAGCAACGCAGAGAGACGCTGATACAAAATAACGTTGGTCATGTCGGTTAATGTAAGGTCTTCCTCGCGCCGGGTGGCTGAGTTACCACGCCAATTGAGTCAATGGCTCGCCGAGCAGTAGGCCAGGGATATTCCGGTGGTGTCAAATGGATCTTGTCTGCAAAGGAATGACTGTAATTACTCTTTGGATACGGGATGAGAGGTAAAGCTGAAGGTGCAACGTAGAGGGTCTGTATCTGATGTATATTTATTAATTTGGTGATGGTAGAATCTTGCTTCATACTGATAGGTACATGTACTAGTATATGGTGTCAGTGTTTCTGCCAGGAATTTTTTAAGGGGGGGGGGCAAAGAGACAATTTGACAGAATTCTTGGTCAAAAACACAAANCAACGACAATGATGGCATTTGGGGGGGGGGGGACGACGGAGCAGAACGATAGTTAGTTGCACATTACCTTTTCATATCGATGGCCCTGACTGTAAAGTCGGCAAGTTAGTTCCGCTGGACGTGACCTGTTAGGGTACGCCTCGATAGGTACCTTCTCAAGCATAGCCATTGCTGTCCTTACAAAACCGATGGAGCCCTAGCCATGAGTCAATTGCCCAAATAACAGCACTAGGGATGCGATCAGACCAAGTCAAGGGGATGGATCCCAAGTCGTGCGAACACGGTGAAGCCACTTAAACACAAGCTATTTTCCACTAGATTTGAACGCGAGATTTGGTTCAAGGATGTTATTGTCCGTATTAGATTAGATTTACATGTATGTTTCTCTCGGGTGCTATCGATGAGTTTGCAAAAGAATTCAGCAACTTTGTACTTCACTTTGCCCTTTCCGCTCTTACTTTTTGCCTCCAGACAAGTTAATCTAATGATCAGAGAAAAACCGTGGAAATTACCATGGGAATGCCGGTTAATCCGAGTTCTTTGCCCATCTCCCTCGCACGTCATAGACTGGGATCAAAGCTATTAGGTATCATTTAGCTGATGAAGCCCTCAGACGGTGGCGGTCATGAAGGAATGGCAACCCCTCGACCACTGCAGGTTAGTTGTTCTTCTAGTCCGGAACGTCTGTGTCTGTCTCTGTGCTCCCCCTTCCCCCACACACTCTCTCTGAGAGTGAGAGCCTCCCTTCATTGAGGACGTGATCCATTTGGACTCGTACCTGCCAGTGGCTACTCTCGCACAACCAGCCCCTCGTTCATACTCCGAGGTCGTCAGACCGAGGGTCTGGCACAGAACGCAGTTCTCATTGTAATTGGGTCAGTGACCTTATTCCGATGATTCAAAATAAGGGGAGCTTCGGTGATTGGCTTGTCACTACCAATGCATCATGGGTCTCAAAAGTTGGTGACGTAGGCTGCAGTTTTACTCGCATGCTGCATGCTTTTTGCATTGATTGTGCATGCATGCATGCGGCGCAGTGTAGCTGTGTTCTACGTCATCGTCGGTAGATTGCGGTCCGCCATGATGGTTTTACAAGTCAAAGTAACCATATAGACCAGACTCTAAAATTGGAAATTGCAAGAGTCTGGTGGCATGAGACTAGCCAGTGGCCATAATCCTGCTCCGTAGTTGACATGTTTGCTTCCATGTATTTGTTCATGTGCTGTGTAGTGATGTCTGTCCCTGTTAGTACACTGTGGGATGTGACAGATGGCCTGCATTATAGGACGTCTGTCGAGATCTGTTACCGGGAAGGTCGAAACGTAATTGATCTCCGACTTGTTAGGATGCGCTTAATGTGAAAACGGCCGTAACTGTGCCGACCAGCGCTAAGCTGGATATGTTGCGCCGCATCGATCAGTAATGACGTACATTGTGCACTGTACAGGTCTTCGTGAAAATGGTCTCCCCTCTCAAGTGTTCTAGCGGGCCAGACGTCAACATCGATCATTACTCTCCAATCCGTTTGCTACCCTGCACAACTAAATAACTATAAGCGAAATTTCGAGGCCTCTTCCCCTTCCTTAAAGCCCTTCTCTATAGAATTTTACCGTATTTTCAAAGTGTTAGTAGAATGCAGGTAGGGGTCTCATAGCCCCTTGAATGTCCCCAATTAAATGCTTGCCTTTAATACGTACTTCAAACAATCATGACGTAGTTTTCAGCACATATCTCTAAATATATTCTGTAATACTCTCTTTTACACATTAAGAGGTCAGTCCTGGAAAACTACCGACGGTGTACAAGAATCATGATTGACAGGTCATGTGGATAAATTCTGATCTTCTATTGGCCATGACTGCGGTAGGAACTTTCTGAGGTGTGTAGAAATGCGTAATTACCCCACAGACCCAAAAAGCCAACTGGTCACATACATGTACACTATTGGGTGAAGTGTAGATTTTAGTGTCATTTTTAGCTTCAGTTTCCTGGTTCACAGGGGGAACGATCATAACATAAAATGCTTGTCAGGGATTTAAGGAAAACGAACCTGAAAATGACATGCATTTGGCTTTCAGAAAAGATCAACACCACCTCGTAACAATGTATGGTCTGTTGGCTGGGGAGTCGCATTTCTGCACACCTCAAAAAGTTAAGAGCACTCCAACAACAGCCATGGCCAATAGAAGGTCGGAATTTATCCACATGACCTGCCAATCATAATTCTTGTACACCGTCGGTAGTTTTCCAGGACTGACCTCTTAATGTGTAAAAGAGAGTATATACGGAGCGCTAATACTAGTATATTCAGATAGAGCATAGCACATTTTTTCCACTATACACTAGCGTCGGCGAACGTAAGCACTTTCTGAATTGAATACAGTGCAGATAAACCTGAAACGATACTCAAAGTCGGCTCAGCGCGGGTTGCTTCGATGTCATTGGTGCCAATGTTCCTAGTCCTCAAACGATTTGTGAACTATTTGTCTTGTGAATTGAAAACCTTTCCGAGATGAA
This sequence comes from Notospermus geniculatus, assembly GCA_002633025.1. NCBI lineage: Eukaryota > Metazoa > Nemertea > Pilidiophora > Heteronemertea > Lineidae > Notospermus > Notospermus geniculatus. The sequence goes on along the minus strand of NMRB01001099.1, from coordinate 23,789 downwards.
AGTACCTTTTAACCAGCTCCATCAAGGACATTGTCAAACACTTGATTCTGGGATACTCCCTCGGAAAGAAATCTTTCCTAGCTGAAGTTGAACATCACAAAGCTTTCACATTAGCAGGAGGTGTCGGGTGTTAGGAACACTTTCAGTACATCTTGAGTAACATACATTGTACATCTTCAAATTACGTGAGTGATTGTGTCGTCATGTAACCGAAGTAATGGGAAAAGATTGAAACGAGCTATTTCCTTGAAGAATGATTTTCGGATGACCGGAAGGCGTTATGAGCAACGTTTCCGTTCTCTCCCATCATTTCAAGTCACGATTAATATTGTCCACACACAGTACTGCTGGAGGTGTCAACGTGACATTTTAGTGTCTTGACTTTTCAAGTTGACCTTCATTGTACGCCAGTTGTGTCGGCGGATGATGTTTAAAGAACTGTTAATTGCTTAACTGGTAGCAACCAACTGGCATTTCAGCGTCTTGTCTGTCGAGTTGGCCTTTTATTGTATTCCAGTACGGTGTCAGCGAATCGAGTGTCCACCGGACCGATCTATCAAGCTGGTTTCTATACCTATTTTCCAAGGAACTGAACGGCTGCTTTGTCTTTCGTTGTCGGTTGAAAAGCTTTTTTCTTCTGTAGTTCTGCCTCTTTCAGGTGGCCATCTCAATGGCTACTTTAATTGGGATCAACCGATCTATCAAGCTGGTTCTATACCTATTTTCCAAAGAACTGAACGGCTGCTTTGTCTTTCGTTGTCGGTCGAAAAGCTTTTTGCCTCTGTTGTTCTGCCTCTTTCAAATACTGTAAGGACAACCAGGTGTGAAAGGAATCCAAGTCCCCCTGGAATCAAAGTCCGGTCTTATTGTTCAGCGATGGATTAGATATATGGCTAGAGAGACCATGACCATTCGTATATAACCTTACAATAGCGAGCTATTGTTTGGCGGATCTGCATTCCTAGGACGCTGATTCCTGTCACACCTGTTGTACCATCGGCCCTCTCAATGGCTACTTGGGTATCAAACTTGAATCATCGTTCTGGTCATTTGTTCACACAGTTAATAGTCTAGGAACCTGTTTCTCAAGTAACGCTTCCATCTAATACTTTGACAATTCTCTGACAGCAACAGAACGTCTGATTGGCGTGATGTTAAGTCTGATGATGGTTTGTTCAATAGGTCGGCTGTCCGGACATCAGGCCCTCTGATCCAGCAGGACAATGGGCCGAATTTATAAAACATAGCAAAAACTTACAAGCCAAAGCCCCAAGGCCAAGCTTTTGCTTTTCAAGGAGAAGCACAAGCCAAAGAGTTTGCTCACAAACATATTCATAATCAGTTGCTTAACCTAACGACCTTTTCTTATAAAGCCAAGCAAGAATAGTTTTTCTATCTGATGAAGCTAATGCTCGCCAGACAAAGCTTCTGCTAATTCTTATAGGGAGTTGCTTGTTCTATGAAGCAAAAGCGAAATATTATAAATACATGTACCTCTTCAAGAAAGAGCCAAGAAAAGGCAAATGCTAGTTTTTATGAATTCGGCCCACTGTCTTGGATAATGTTGGAGGACATTTGTTAGGGAGGTAATTGTCAAAGACGTAAAACTTGTGACTTGTTCCCCGTACCGTACCGACGGATCAATCGGTAAGTCCATGTCACCGTCTGAAGGGACGTTTCTGATCTCATGTAATGGTGAGAATGAACTCGTTCGATGACGGACGCTGATTTCTGCTTCTGTTGGTGACATTGGTCACAGATGATCGATCATTTCACCTTCACTAATCCAACCAAACTATACATACCAGCATAAGCTATGATCACTTTATCGCGTCTATTAAAGGCTAATTTTATTGGTGTGAAAATAAAAGGCCAATTTGAACCACAACACCGTTTGGATATTGATCTATCACAGAGATATAGAATTACTATTACAAGTTTGTAATGGTGGGCAATTACCTGTAATAAAGTCAGTTACGGTTGCCTCCGGATCTGCTAGCCACAGATCACCCGCTATTGCAATTTCCGCGAGAGACTTCTAATTTCTTGTGGTCGACATGTCGGTCAATAATGAAGTCTCAGTCGGTTTTAAGTGCACGATACCTCTTTACTCTGCTAGTTCCGGATGTCAATATCCTTTCAGTGACTATCTAACCATGTGCAAATGACCTGGAATGGATCTGAGGAGGTGAGATCTGGCCCTGTGGAGGGTAACGTGTTCGGGCACTGTCTTTACTTCGCATCAAGTTGGAAAACAGAGAAAACGTCGTGTATAGACGGTGTTATATCTGCCAGTGTTTCTGTGTATCAGTGTGTCCCTTTATTGTTTTGGAAACAGAGGCAGATAGATCGACACGTTTCTCTGTGTGTGCCCTTTTGTCAAGTCGCAGGTTATTCCGTCAGACAATAGCAAGGGAACACTCACAGATGGGGAACACAGAAAAACCTTACAACGGCATTGCAGTTACACGCCCATTCCCGCGCGACGGTTTTAACCATTTTTTTTGGTCAGAATCACAAATCGTCCCTCACCTCAAATTCCCTTCTGTGTCATCGTTCCTTTAACATCCCACAGGCCATTTTATCCATGGTATAAGGCGTTTCCTGTGTCAGCAATTTCCATCAATGTCGGATTCCTTTGTAATCTGAGTCGAGTACATTCTCTCGCAAGTTTGTTACCTTTCTGTATGCAATTATTGTTGACGACAAATATCGGTAAATATCAAGTTGTTGCCAAGGTGAGCTCAGAATAAAACGAATTCACCCTTAGTGGCATAGGTTTAACGTTACTGCCGATATTGACCCTACGTCCGACATCATTTGCATTCCGTTTAATACTACAGTGGGTGCTTCTATCGCTGTATCATTCATAATGTCCATCATATTGCCTTAACGAAGAGAAAAGCGATCGCCTATGTATTCAAATATTTCAAATAAGCGTATGTTTGTTATTACCTTTTATGTCAATAGCCTTGGGTCCTCCGATACCAATTTACAACTTCGTGGGATTCTCGGGATAGTTCTTTTACTAGACGACATAGCGAGGACGACAGCGGGTCCCGACGGGACCATTGTGTACATGTACGTGGGTATGCCATGAATCTCTGAACGGTCGGCATTGCGTCTTGAAGCAACTGGACGGATCCATCGCAGATCAAAAAACCACCAGCGCATGTCGACATTTCAGCGATTGAGAGGAACTCGGAGCAACTGGCAGTTACCTCGAACAGCACGCTCATGTCGACAGTGCGTCTTCCATGCCATCGGTCCATTCCAACAACTAGTCGCCGAAAAGTAGAACATGGGCAACTCGAAGCAGCTAGCGGATCCAGCAGTTGCTCGGAGACGCAAGCGCGCTCAGGTCGACAAAATCGGCAACTGATCAGTCACTCCGAGTTGCTTCCATCGCCGGAAAGCTAGTTGCTGCGAGTTGCTTCAAGACGCAATGTCGCCCTGTAAAGCCTCGCTTATGTCGCCCTACGCTGTGATAGAAATAGCGTCAACAAGTTGCAACTGGTAACTTACATGTATATCGCCACCGAGTAGAAAAATACCGATCGGTCGCAACTACCTGGAACTAGTTTATCGCCGTCTTTTGAGTGCTTATGTCGACACAGATTTCTTTTGATTTTAAGTATACATGTAGTGTCAACTAGTCGCTGAAGTTGAACACGTCCGATTTTCAGGATCTGGATGTTTTTAGTTTGCAACTAGTTACTCGTTGACGCCCGAGAGCTTATGTCACCTAGTAGTTATGACTGATTAATTCCAACTACGCGCCGATTATCAGTTGCCAGCTGGTTCTGACTGTACGTAAGGGCGACATAAGCGAGGCTTTAGAGGAGACGATCATCTGAACACAAAAATCCTTTGGGGCGCTTCGCATCCGGATCACCGGAGGTTTTTTCAGGGAAAGATCAATATCATGATGACAGCTTCATCCAAACCGCAATCTTGCCCACGCTTTACGTCCACGCATACGCAAGTTCATTTTGAAATGTATGTGGTTGTCAGTTGCTGTGCAGCTTCATCGCTCGTGTGAGGGCATGTGTGAAACTCGGAGCGCCAGAACCAATATTAGTTTCAGTGTAATTATACGGCGTCTCTGTGGATTGTACCGCAACAACTCAAGGTTGACTTCACATCAGCAGGGTGTGAACTGACGTGAGCGGTGATGGGAGCTATACATTTTGTCGCGATACCTCTTTTACCGGATAGAGCGAAGGGAATACTTGATCTCCTCCGACTACTGGAAAAAAATATTTGACTGCGATAAGATCAGATGTTATGGTTGTACAACGTTTGTGACGCTTTCATTCGACTATGTTGATACTGTAGCTGAACCATTCCGATCGTCCTTCAGCGTGTACAAGAAGAGCTCCTTTTCCAGTCTGTGATACCACGAAATCGCATTTACTTACGTATTACCAAGAATATATAAGGAGAAGAATGTATAACTAAAGCAAAAGGGCATGAAATAATAACAGGCTTCTGGTGAAAGACATAGCTTCCTACCGGACTCGAACCCACGGATCCTCGCATAAGGCATCAATAGGGTGGGCATTAAGTTACTTTTTCTGATAATAGAGGGCGTACGGTAATTATAGGCCTTCTAATTAAATAATCAATAGATTTGACGGTTGTTGACTGAGTTTTATTATTTAGAATATCATCAATATTCATGTAAATTTGTAGACAAATTACTAGCATTCAATTTTTTTTATTTTGGTGAAACCATGGATTTGTTGTAAGGTCAGAGTGCCCAACTCTGAGGTCAATTACGATATGAATTTGTCAAAAAATATGGCCCATTCACAAAAATGCTTTGTAACTCGGTTATTTCTGAGTGCATATAACTGTGGAAGGTGTCATTTTGTTTGTAATGATCTTCTCAAGACAATAATCCTGCACAAATTAAGATCCATTCGGTTACAGGGTCACCAGAGGCAATTTACTAAACTCACTTTTTGGCACTTTTTGGAGTTGCACATTCTTCCCCTTATACATTTGTATATTCATGGTACATGTATTACAAGAATATTCTTGGTGTTACCCATTGTTTGATGAGAAGGTCTAGCTGCCCTGTCTGAGGTGGCACTAAATGATATTCGACTAGATACGGCATTGGAAACATTCCTGTAAACGTCCTATTGAAGAACGTAAATTGATTCCTCGGCGGTGAAATGTCACATTTTCTGTAACCCGATCACAAGGCTTGCTTTTTTCTGCTGAACTCGCTATTAACTCGGTTTCGTTATGTCGCTCTCACGTTCCTAATGTTAAAGCTGGTGTTTCCAGGGCTGTATCATTACACTAATGGGCGTTTTTACCGTAGTATTGAGTATCAGTTGAAATGATCTTAACTGGAATTTTTAATTTTCGGTGTCTTCCTGAAGGAAGATTTCGGCAACTCGTGTTGCTTGCTTAAGGACCATATTAGGTTTTGATTGGAAGGTTCCACATGTATGAGCACAGTGATATCTCAGAATCATTTCTTCCACCTAAAGCTAGGATCCGATGACCACGCAACTGTTTCTGTTTGACATTGCAATTACGTATTGCCCAATAAAAGGTTGTTATCTAGATGTAGACATTGGTAGAAGCCTTTGAAAAGGAAAAACCGATAAAAGATAAGATAAGAAGGTCAATTAGTGTCTATGATACTTCGATATCTCTTTGACCGCAGTGGTCAGCAAAGCTAAGCTAGTTCTAAGGATTGCTCTATGTCTCCGAAGCTAAAAGAGCACGCCGTATGTCTAGAGCCACGGATGGTTAAATGGTTCAGATATAGCCATCAAGGGATCATGCTTCTTAAGAAATATGTAGAAACGAGCGAAAATTGCAACACTTATCGCAATTTTTCTCTGTTGTAAGCTTTGTCTCGAAACGTGCTTTTAGTCTTCTTTCTTTTCTAAAGGAGTGATTTGTCTTTGTGACGCGGAATGGTCCCGGAGTGAATACACGCAAGCATTTGATAGGGAGGGAGTGTCAGACTGGTAATGGTGGATGTTGCTCTCAAAACAACCGAATGAGTGTTCAAAACAACCGAATGAGTGTTTAAAAGAACCGCATGAGTGTTTAAAACAACAGAATGAGTGTTCAAAACAACCGAATGAGTGTTCAAAACAACCGAATGAGTGTTGAAGAACAACCGCATGGGTGTTCAAAACAACCGAATGAGTGTTTAAAACAACCGAATGAGTGTTTAAAACAACCGAATGAGTGTTGAAGAACAACGTGCTTTACCTCGTCTTCGAAGGCCTACATGTACATGCGAGAGAACCAAGACATTCATTTTAGCGTTCTTTTCAAATTCTCACGTCGACAAATTATTGTTGTTATTCAGACATGGTGATACATGTACGCTATCTTTGAACGATATTTTTTCGACTTTATTTAAGTACAACCGTTGTACTCCTGTTCAGGATTGGAAGGAACGACGTTTCCTGGATTTCAACGTTTTATTTACGAAGCATGCACCTCAACAGTACAAGGAGAGTACGAAGCAAGACAGACACGACAAGTGAACTAAAAAATACAAGAAACAAATTTAAGCGTCACTTCAGGGATAGGAGGCAAGGCTTAAAAACGACGGAAATTGGATTCAAAACAGGGATCAAAACCTTCTAACACGCTTACTAAATTTGCCCGGACTGCAAGGAAAGAGGTGTATTGCACACAGAAGAGAAGCGTCTAAACATGTATAAAATTAGGTTGCGCATTGTCTCCAAGTTAGATGATGTAACTGATGATGTAACTGCCGACGACGCCCGCTATTGTTTCAATATCCTTCGAGCCGTGGCCACGGTGTTATTGGAGTTCAACAACGACCAAAGGCGAGACAAAAGGTACAATAACTTCAGAAATGTATGAAAGAAATGGAGTCAAGATTCAAGGGAATTGGGAATTTGCACCAACTTTTGTGCCATGCAGTGAGCAGAGAGACATCAGTTGATCATCGCTTGTTCACTGCTGTCTTTCTTCGTACAACTGCACATTCATGCACGTGCCTTTTCAGGAAATCAAACCAATCTTATATCCATATCCTCATTAGAAAGCCACATTATAATTTCATCCCGACGTGATTGGTATATTTTACGACACTAATTAGCATATTTGAACTTCCTCTGTGGACGTTCAAAACGGTGCAGAAGAGGTGCATTATACCTCACTCATAATTACTCCATGAATTAACTAAAAAAATATGGATGGCTTTGGAGCCACGATGAATATTGTATCGGGTTAGGCAGGTGATCCTTCGGCGGACAATTAATCTGACTCTTAATGTATGTTTCCCTGATCTAGCTACTTCGCACCGTCGTTAGTAGCTGAAAGATTGCCTGAGAAAATGCATCATTTTACGTTAGGTACGTAAGGGACGTTATATGCTTGCATCTCAAACTCTTGAAATGTGAAAAATACAGCGAAACGAAGTACATGTACAGTCATGGACATTATAGTTTATCTACACGTGAAACTTTGAATATTTCAAATACTACTGGACCAATTTTAACACGGTTTGTTCCACATGAAAATATATTTTGTTGGTCATATTTCTGTATCAAAATTTTGGAAATTTGAAAATACCGTAATTATATAATAGCTCATCAGAAAGAAACACCAAAAATCAAACTTTTTATTTTGTGATATTTTTGTTGCAGTTCTGATAGAGTGGAACTTTCTAAGGATTTTAGGCTTTGTTTCGTCAAGATATGTTGAGTGGTTGCTGAGACATTTGAGATTATCAAAATTTTGATAATTTGAAATTTTCGTGTTTTGTAGGAAATTTTGATGCTTTCATGTGGAACAAACCCTGTTAAAATTGGCCCAGTAGTATTTGAAATATTCAAAGTACATGTATCAGGTATAGATAAATTAATGTCCATGACTGTACATTGACATGGCACCAGAAAAAACCTTCATCTGTTCAGTTACCAATGGTGCCACTGGAATTTTGCCCGGTATTCATTTATTGGATTGCCAAGGCATGCCATTGGCCAATTTCACCGAGCTTGCTATTGAGTGGCTATATACGTGTACCCCTGCGCCAGTGAAAGCGGTGGTACTTTTATATTCACCAGTTATCGTCAACTAGGGAGACATTTAACACAGAGAAATATCGAAACAATCTCGCGAGAGTCTATTTTTAGATCTGATCTCGTCACTAATTCCCTCCGCGACGAAAATTGTCTGCTTGTGAAATACGTAAACAACGTTACCGATCCACTTTCGGTGGCTCGGAACCCAAAGACTGGAGAACAAGCCAATTACATCAGGGCCACTGGGGGCCTATGATTGCAAGCTCGTTCCTTCCAAATGGCGCTGCTGTTCTCACAAGAAATCTAGCCAGCGAAGTGGTTTTGGCTGCCCGGAACTTAATGGCCAACTTTCGCATTGCAGCCGCGTACGCCCCACTGTTCATGAACCCAATATAGGTCCCATAAAAATGTATTGTTTTTGGTATTAGCCTCTGGAGGGATATTGATGGTCGTAGACTAATACAGCTTCTTACTTCTTATTCATTGGTTTCGCAGGCGGCGGGCTCTTTCCATTAATTCTTCGATTAACCATGTCTGCTCACGAAAGGTGAGGCCCACGAGTGTTTCTGAGAAAGTTCTTCGGGTACAAGTTCAGAAAATCCTGACCTTCTTGTCGCCGTCCTTCTGTCCGACAATGAATCTTCGGCTACAGAGAGGTTTTTCACTGACGTCACAACTCAATGCTAATGAGCTAATTAATACACAATTAGCCATGTGCTTGGCCATGTTGGCCGTCAGTAATACACTACAACTCTATGTAATTCAGCACTAATTTTCTCTTTGTACAACAGAGAGGCGTCATTCAATCATCAGACTGCTGTACTACAACAAGATCTGAACGCAAAACGGGGCCTCCGCACGTTATCATGGTTACCTACATGTAAACCCGTGGAATCAATCCGAACTGAGAGTACTGAAAGACACCCCAAAAATCCGGGAAAATGGTAAAATTTCTGGAAAAATTCCGGAAGGCATGAATCAGGGGTTGGCAGCTCTGCTGTAGAACATGTGATTTTATGTGACAAATCATATCCTAAGAAACTGAAGTGATAAGAAAGGTAGTTTGGAAAATATTCCTGTTACAATCTGATTTCTTTCAGTAAACCCCATTGGCACTGACGGCCAATATGGCCGTCAGTGCCATTGTTATGCTATGCTAATTAGGGTGTGACGTCACGTGAAGAACCTCTATAGAGGTAGAAGGGTAAGAGGAAAGAAAAGATCCTCAAAGGTTCGAAGGGTGGTCGGTGCCGACGATAACGTGATGCGAAGATTACCTGGCAGACCTTCGTGATGAGCCAAACGCCACATCCGTGTACCAGGATACAGCTTTCATCAGGGAGACAATATTATAAACGTTTGTCAAACACGTGTGAAACTTCCATCCTCATTTGTATCCTAGTAACCGCGAGCTATGACCATACATCGTTAGAAACCCATTTACAAGATAGGAGACTAATGGCGTGATTATCACTCTATTGCCTTTCTTTGGTATTCACCTCCGATGGTACCAGATACCGGAGAATGAGCAAATATGGTGTGGGACTGTTCCTAGCTTAATATACTTGCCTACGTGACCCAAAGAGGAAATGTTCATCCCCAGTTATTTGTCTGTGTGGCCTGACTGCAGCAATGGAAACGTCCTCTACGGTCGGTCGTTATATCAGCTTGTTTGGCCTGGGACGTCTGGCTGATGGGGAGCTTGGGTGTCGAAGAGACCTCGGGTATGGGCATGAAAAACTTGTGACTTGCCTTCGGCGTCAGCGAACTCCTTAGCGAAGGTTGCAGGTGTGAAATGAATCGGCACATTTTTGACGGCCTTGCAATTTCGTCAAGAAATCTTGTCCCTAAATGCCTTTTGCATGTCTGGTGTGGGACTGCTCCTACTTGCCTACGTGACCCAAAGAGGAAATGTTCATCCCCATTATTTGTTTGTTTGGCCTGACTGCAGCAATGGAAACGTCCTCTACGGTCGGTCGTTATATCAGCTTGTTTGGCCTGGGACGTCTGGCTGATGGGAGCTTGGGTGTCGAAGAGACGTCAGGTATGGGCATGAAAAACTTGTGACTTGCCTTCGGCGTCAGCGAACTCCTTAGCGAAGGTTGCAGGTGTGAAATGAATTGGCACATTTTTGACGGCCTTGCAATCTCGTCAAGAAATCTTGTCCCTAAATGGCTTTTGCAACGATAGCATTATTATGATATTTGTCTGTTGGAGAACTCATCGGTATAGTGTGAAACACCATCTGTTAAAGTGATTATAAACCGGCAAAAATGATGTTATATACGAAACGCCCTTCTGCATTTCCCATTATTTCCCATTCTCATGATTACAGCGTATGAAAATATAAAAATACCTAACGCAACTTGTTAGATCAAAAAAGCATTGCATTGCGACCATCTCTCTGAGGGTTTTCATGTGTAGAGGCAGCTGGCATTTGCTTCTTCGCAGCTCACAAAAATCGACAACGTTTAACAAAAGAGTGATTTGTATTACCATACACGGATCTTCTTGTTTTTCTTAGCTGTTCTCACGAGACGTTGGTAAACTATTAATAGGTATCGCCAAGTGGTCGTATCACGTTTTCCAAGCATACAAGGTGTACGTCAGCTCATTCTTTATGTTTTTATTACTAGAGGAGTTTGAAATTGGTCGAAATTGTCGTGGAGTGTTCTGACACCGGTCTTCACTATTTCTCACTAAAGCTAGGAATCCACCATTGATTTTCAAGCTGATTTTGCGTTGCGACTTGCTTTGCAACTGGGTTGCGTTGCAACTGGGCACTCGATCGCCGTTGTGGACTCGCTGGACGTGATTTCCACCAATGGCGAAGATGTGGTCAATTTCAGTCGGCAATCGGTCGGCGACAGGTATCAGTTCCTTGCGATCGTATTCAATCGCAGGTAGGTTGCAAAGCAATTCGCAACGCAGAAAATCAGCAGTGGATTCCTAGCTTAAGTTGGATTGTTTCCTTATTCTAAAAAAATGGAGCCGTGCTGACTTTAGACAAAATGGCGAATATCAATGAATCAGTGTCTTGCGAATAATGGGTGTATTTGGTGAAAGATAGGACTGTCGGATAATGGCTGACACACCTTCTTTGGCCCTAATTGGTCGACATCGTTGGTATCTGAATCAATCTGTGTACATTTCAGATGCATGCAGTTGAGGCAAAACTGAGTGATATTCTCCACCATGGCACAAACAAGGCCTTTTTCTCTTCGAATAAAGCCTTAGCAACATGCTGTCATGACGATAGGAACAAAAGATAGCGAGACAGAAGATACTCCTTATTTAGTTGCTTAGAAACCATCGGTTCCTGACCCCAGTTTCCTCAACTTACATGTATTATTGTATACCTAGCTAGGCCTGTAACGTGAGTTGATATTCAGGTCTGACCTGTGGATTGCATATGGTTCATAGTCTATATTCTAATGGGCGTTGGTAGTCATAATGGCGATGAGATCAGCACACAGGAAAGGCACCCTCTATATTTTGTGATGTTAAAGAAAGGTAAAAGGATAAATTGCTCTTGAGGGAAGTAATCAAAAACAAAGACTAGGCTTCATGAATATATTCGGTAACGAAGTTGTCCAATAGAAATAAAAAGGAGGGTTTCAGCTCTTTTAATAAAGGCCTAGGGCCGGTTGCGCAAAAATTGAAAAGATAAAAGTCTGTTAATTTAACTTTTCCTGTTAAAATCCCTAACTTGGTGTTAACTAACAAAAGTAACATTTTGGGATAAGTTAACGCCAAGATAAACTAACAGTGATTTTTAACTTTTGTGCAACTGGCCCCAGATACTACATGTACCATTTTAATGATCAGCATATATGTTAGCGTTTAGTTATGGTTCTTGACAATTCTTCTCTTGAAGGAGCTGGATCTTTCCTTTTTTTACAAGTTCCTTCTTTTTCTAACTGTTAGTCATCTAATGATCAGGGTGTTTCAAAAAGTGGCTTTAAGCTAATGGTTCCTTTAACCATTTGGTAAATGCATTAAGTTAATGGTACTATTAGCGTAAGTTCCTCTTTTTTCAGTTCCTCTGAAGGCTGACGTAGGACGATGCTCAACCAGTGCTCCGTTCTCTCCCAAGTAAATACCGCTCGAGACACCCGAGGCGGTTCGATGATTGACGTTCATGACATAAAGTGTAATAAGATGTTTTTCCGGGTCGCTTATGATATGAAAAATAATCAATAATCCAGTGATTCAATACATGCTCATAAGTGGTCAGGTTTTGTCGAGACTTCCAATATCAGAGACAAATTGAAACGATTGGTCTTGTCTTACATGCTCGTTTGGGAACAAAATTAAAGGGGTCTTGGGTTTGGGCCCTGAAAGAGAGTTTCCGCTCGTTATTCCGATACAGTCGTTTCGCGTCGGCTCTAGACTCGGGACCCAGTCGTTGTGTCGCTCCGGCCGCCGCACTACACTCCACAAACGACTGGGAAAGCAAGCTGCAAAATCNACATGATAATTTAGAGTAGCCTTCAAATCAGCAAAAATGTCATGTTTTATTACAGCTCTCCCTCGAATGTTGTTGCACAAGCAATAACACATGGTTCATTAACTAAATGAAAAAAAAACACCAACATGTGAAATTATTGACTAGAGATGGATTTCGCTTGTTGAATCAATAACATAGTATCGAAACCAAATATTATCTAAAGCGATGAAATCCGCTTTATCGACGTAAATGTTACCCAGTCATTAATGAGGTATTCATAATTGAACGTACCGTCCATTTGTAAAGGTGTAGGCATTGGTGCTGTTTACACGACATAGACATCCCCGGGCTTTTTGAGACGCCGTGTCAAGCCCGGCTCTGAAAAATCCCCCCTGAGACGCCATGCGCGTCGACACTACTAAAAATCTTGTGACGGTGATCTAAATTAAACCCTCCAAAAACCCTTCCAGCTCGGAGGGCTTATTAGCCCCGGGTTTTTCATCCCCTGGTCTAGACCCGCGCTTTTAACAGGTGTAAACAGAAAAAGCCCGCGTGAGACGCGGATTTTTATGCAGTGTAGGGCTATAATTGGTGCTGCTTCATCTGCAGACGACAGTCGTTTATTAATAGCTATCATATCCGTATACAGTGATATTCGATAACCTCTCGGGGGCCATGTTTCCCCCGACGGCTTTACCGAAGCATACATATCGTGCTGATCCGCTTTTTACACGGAGTCGGTTCGAGGCCAGTTCACTTACTTTTTGTACCATGAAAAGGGAAGGATACAAAAAATGTAGTAAACATTAGTAAAGGTCGCGTGGGTTTTGTCACGGTACAAAAAGCAAGTGGTGTTATTGATAATGCAAGTGATACTGTTCGAATGGATTATTTTTGTCGTAAACCTTAAGGTGATAGGGAGGTTTAGAAATCACGACAAACGTAAACTTTACGACAACGTTATTGTTCATAGTAAACATTATGCAGATTTTATATTGCATTTTCGGTACAAAAATAAAGTTGTCGTTCACGTTGACGTTTATCGTTTGGTTTCTAAATCTCCGTATTACATGTAGTTCAAACGCTATGAGCGTTAGCCTTTTATGGACGCAATGGTCTAAAATAGAATCTACTGTACATGTATGTTGGAAAGTTTAATCGGGGCCAGATGCGAACTGGATCCATTGCTGTTGGGCATATACATGTCATCAAGCACAGAATCCACGACTGTACCCGGTGTAACATTTTTGAGTGTTCCCCTGCTATTGTGTGACGGAATATTAAGCTGCGACTTGACATTAGGCGACACATAAGAAATGTGTCAATCTATCGGCGAGCGTTTCCCAAACAATAAGGGGAAACACAGACATACAGGAACACTGGCAAATGTCACACCGGGAAGCACCTATGTGAACCATGTTTCCAGAAGAAACTACCTGCATACGTGTAGCAGCAAATAGATAAGAGAGGAATGATGAAACGTTTGCAAACCAGTGTATGTAAATATTCCCTTTGTTATTCCTCCTTCTGACGGGCCCAAAGTTATCAAGCTCCATTATCTCATATGGATCTATAACCCCAACGAAGTAACTACCACCTCCGGCTCATTTCAAGTCTAACAATGCAACCAAGTCCTCCGGGGTCTATGGCTATACTGGTAGCTTGATTGCCGTGATATATGGTTCCCTGTAGAGCCTAGTTTTCATATAGTTCGCTTTTATTATGAGTCTGCGGGGCTTCAATAGATTTCAGGAATGAGACCTTGGTGAATGGTTTTCCGGAATATCCCTGATAATGTAGCTCTGGAGGCGTTGATAGCTTCTCGCGTGACCAGGAGAATCGTACTTGCCAAGAATCCCGAACAGGCCACTGCATCGCTTACATTTTGTTTTTGATCAATGATACCACAGTGGACAACCACCCCTCGGTACACGTGTCCAAAAGAGGCAGGCTGCCTACCACTTGGGTATCTGGCTCCGTATTCATAAAACTACTTAAGTCTAAGTATGACACTTATCCTTTGTTCAACACAAAAGATAAGTATCATACTTAGACTTAAGTAAGTCTAAGGCCCCGTATTCATAAAACATCTTAAGTCTAAGTGTGATACTTATCTATTAAGTTATGTTTATGAATATGGACCCTGGTGCATGTTTTAAGATATGCTTACAGGTGCGCTGTCAATCCATGCAGATTTTAAGAAGTCATGTCCGTCTTAAGCGGCCCATACACGATCAATATTATTGCACAATATGAGGATCACAATGGGCAATATTATTGCCAATCTTTCTTCTACCCATCATGCGAAAAGCACACGACCACCCATTTGGGCCCCATATTGTGCAATAATATTGCGCCGTGTATGGGCGGCTTTACGTTCATCATTTGGAGCATGCGCGACAGACCTACATTTAACTCACTGTAACCTATCGGGAACCTGCATGTGCTTTAAATACCATGATTGAGTTGCTCACGGTGCCATCAAGGAATGTATTCCTTTGATAGCGTTTAGTTGCAGTGTCCAAGTTGAATACCTAAGTGGAGTCTTTAGATCTTTTTTGACAATAAGTCGATACCGTTGGGTATTAAGGAGATGTTCTTTGCTCATTGCATCCTTGGTTTGATCTGTAAACAGAAATAACCGGACTGTAATCAAGAATCAGGGTGGAGATTGCCAAGACTTGCCAATGTTTTCTTGATTGCGCCATAAGATCGATCTGTGTGGGGAATAGGGCGGTACAAGAAAAATAGCCTCTTGGTCTTGCTTGATATACTGTAGCTGCCGCAGTCCAATGGCAACGTTTGTGAAGTGGGTATCGAGGGATTTATTTTGGAAACTCCATGTTTCGATAAGGGATAGTGGTTAAGGCGTGCAGCCCCTCAGTGCTGGCGATTGATGCCTTATGCGAAGGTCCGTGGGTTCGAATCTGGTAGAACGCTCTTAGCCGAAAAGGTTCTTTGCTGCCACACCAGGAGAACCCTCTGATTTAAGAACCCTCGGGTTGTTTAAGAACCACTAGAGGTTCCAGATAGAACCTTTTCCTCAGAAAAGGGTTCTAACTGGAACCTTTATGGGTTCTTTAGCGACCGAAAGGTTCTATATGGAACCCTTTCGGGTTCTTTACAGACGGTTCTATACAGAACTTTGGGGTTCCCCTGGTGAGGCACAAAGAACCCCTAAAGAACCTTTTTGGCTAAGAGTGAAGGACGGCGATGACTTTCACCTTAGAAACCCTTTTCTATTTCACATTTCGATATTAATAATATCGAAATGTGAAATAGAAAAGGGTTTCTAAAGGGATGTTGTAGAAAAGTATCGAAACGCTGAATTAGTTTATTACTACATATTTAGCACTTTTGATCTGTTACTTCTAACATCCTGCACCTGGTTGCTTGAGAGGAAAGATTTATGCGTCAGTTACCAGGAACTGGTGGCCGAGTTTTTTATAATGCAACACTGGCTAGACAGGAGGGAGTTGTAAAAAACCCTGAAGCATCTCTGACTCTGTGCATGGCAAAGGCCAGACCGATCTATGGTGTTTTCTTCTAAACTTTACTTATTCACGAACTAGGAGATTAATATCCCGACGGACTGCGGGTAATGAAGATAGAGAAACCATGGTTTAAAAACACTGGTTCATTTTGCATCTTGTGAATAAAATATTACGTCGGGGGGAAAGAAATTGGGAATCTGTTAAGTCAAAACATTAATGTTATCAGTGAACGCTTCCAACTGTTTGAATGACGGCGCCATCTTAGAACAACAAGGTCCCGAAACAAACATTCGTAAGTAATGCCTGCCATCAAATTGGTTGGCATAAAATGCAGGTTGCAGGTTGACTTGCCGGCAACAGTGTTTTCAATGCGATTGACTTCACCATTGACACTAACACTGGCCCTAACCATTAAGGGAACGAGATTTTAAAAGAAATGCCCCAAACCACTGCAAACAGGACTGGCAGTGCACAGAAACATGTAAATCTACGTCCCCCTAAAATTTACTTTCTTCACTTAAGGGAACGAAATTTTAAAAACAAATGCCCCAAACCACTGCAAACAGGACTGGCAGTGCACAGAAACATGTAAATCTACGTCCCCCTAAAATTCACTTTCTTCACTTAAGGGAACGAATTTTTAAAAAAAAAGCCCAAATCACTGCAAACCGGACTGGCAGTGCACAGAAACATGTAAATCTACGTCCCCCTAAAATTTACTTTCTTCACTTAAGGGAACGAAATTTTAAAAACAAATGCCCCAAACCACTGCAAACAGGACTGGCAGTGCACAGAAACATGTACATGTAAATCTACGTCCCCCTAAAATTCACTTTCTTCACTTAAGGGAACGAATTTTAAAAAAAAATGCCCAAATCACTGCAAACCGGACTGGCAGTGCACAGAAACATGTAAACCTGTGTCCGCCTCAGATTTACTTTCTGGGCCGACCGCCAAGAAACTCCGATACACTAACAGTGCCTAACAGAGAGGTAGGCCTATGCAATGCCTTTTACCATTACAGATTTCTCTGTTAGTGCTATCGGAGTTTCTTGGCGGTCGGTCCTGCACTTCATAGCAACCTCCATCAAAGCAGTCGATTGTCCTGTCAAAACGCTATGTGTACTGTTCCCTGAGGCTGCAATCACATAGAGCTACACGCTACACGGACACGCCGGTTAACAGTGGCTTCACAAAGGGCTGGCGACCGTCGTGAAACCATTGTTAACCGGCGTGTTCGTGTAGTGTGTGGCTCTATGTGATTGCAGCCTGACGTTGGTTGAAGCCTCATTTACTGGCCACATGCCTGTGCGTTGATACCCGGCGAGGCTGCCCGCAAGAAAAAAGCTATTAATGAAAGAGAGACGCATGCTGTACGTTCCCACGGAATATATACAGCAGCGTAATTTAGAACCCGCTGTATCTTTGTCCCTTCTGCAGACGACAGGATGTCGATAAAAGTGGTACATAAAGACTGTTTTAAGTACAGGTACAAAAGTAAGTCAAATATTCTCAAATGTCGAAAACAACCCAGCTTTTTTGAAATCATGGCACCAGTAGCATAGTGCACCCGCTCACCCTCTGCATCCATTTGAAAAGAAGCAGTTCCTTTTCCTCGGTAAATGTATCAAATACATCTGGTCATCTTTGGCTGTGGAATAAAGACACTTGTTAATTACAAAAACATGGCATATATGGCATCCCTGGCCGTATATGGTTTTGTAAAACATGCTTACTTGCACATCCTTTGGACGATATAGTCACCGTTTCATGTAATTGTTTCTGTCGTATGAGGCGTTTGCAAAATATGCGTCCATGTTATCACCATTTTGGGAAAAGCAGTACTGCCTAATGGCAGGTCGAACGTATCTGATAATGAGGCAATGAAAACACCTTGCTTAGACAACCTGCTTAAAGTCCCAGTTGCGTCTACTTTTTTACAACTTTAAAACCTTAGGGAAAAAAATCCAACTGGTTAAAAAATTCTAACATATTTAATGGATTTGGTCAGAGGCGAATTTTTGGACTAATTTGATGACGTCATTGCAGGAATTTGCATTAATTTGCATGCATTTTAATGCTGTAATGGACTTGCGCAACTATTCATGTGAAGGAACGAAGCCAGAAATTTGTCTATTAGTAAATATGTAACTGAAAATGAACTTTATCTCCACATTGGATGGCTCAGATTTGATTTCATTTATCCCTGCAATGACATCACGCATAAATTAGAATTTTTAAACCAGGCTAGTTCCGTTACTATACGGAAAATAGCACTGCCATTTTCACACTGATTGTCCGCGATTTCTTCCAAAATCCTCGAATACGAATATGATGAAATAAAAAGCAAAATATGTGTATTTGTGTATTCTATACACTTCACTAATAATCTTATAGTCAATTTTGAGATACAACTTGGTCTTTAAGACATCAAAGGGTGTGAATTCCGGGTATAAACTGCACCGATTAATTTCCTTCTTTTGCCATTTGAAAGCTCACCTTACGGCACTCTCTAGGTGAAAGCTTTTGATTTGATTGTAACTTAAGTTGCTTCTCATCGCCTCCTATATAGAATGGTTTTATATGTCTCTTTCTATTAGATCAGATAACAAGGTTAGTCTTGACTTACACGTTGCCAGAGGCTGGGATACAGCTATAAAGGGAAAGTGGTTGACGGCGAGCAATTTATTGTATATTGCTATACACCGTACACTATGGGCCAAATTCATAAAGGGTACGCGTGTAACTTCAGTAAATGCACACACTTCCCCATTGCAATGCATTTGACGAAGTTACACGCGTCTTAGTCTTAAACACCGGTTATGAATTTGGCCCTATATATGTTGGTCTAAACATACATAGGGCCAATTTCACCAAGGGTGTTTGAGACTTAGACGCGTGTAACTTCACTAAATGCACGCACTTCCACCATGGACGGAGTTACACGCGTCTAAGTCTTAAACACCCTGGGCCAATTTCACAAAGGTGTTTAAGACTTAGACGCGTGTACATGTAACTTCGTCAAATGCATAGTGGAAGTGCGTGCATTTAGTGAAGTTACACGCGTCTAAGTCTTAAACACCCTTTGTGAAATCGGCCCACTGTGTGAAATCGGCCCATAATGTCCCGTCAGTCAAAGATATAGGGAGAGGGGATGAGTGATTTCTTTGCTTTGGAGTGGGAAGAAAGCATTTGTGTGCGATCACATTTTATTTCAATGTTGTGGTCATCCATTTCATGAACGGCACAGAGAAGTTTCAGAAGGAAACACGAAGGCTACCCTGCGGGCGTTTTCCCGGAATGAAACGATGAAATTGCTGCAGCTGCCCGGCAGAATTCACGGCTGAGGACCGAGCCAGCAATGTAAACACCACTTTTTATATGTCGTAGAGCTTCCAGAGCAGCCTGGACATTTAATATCTGTTCCTTGAAACTGTTTTTTAACCACTCCACTCATCGGTCTTAGGAATAAGCAATCAGTCTGCGCACGTGACATAACACCAATCAAGAGAGTTGTTCAGCAAATATCGTCTATTTGAGTTGCACCTGAAACGTTAAATAAGGCACCAATATAAACCGTAGGTCAAGCCTTTCCTTTTAATTAGTTGCAACTCTGGCGTTAACACTTGATACCATCTGTAGTTGACTCAGGCATTGGTACATTTGTGAAACTGTTAGTTGAGGAATGTTGGCAAGAGTCAATGAAATGGATAGAACCTTTATTAAATCGCCAAGTGCCGTATTGATCATGCACCTCACAGGCTGTTGGAAGACGAATGTGGTGTCATTAACTGCCTAATGTCACGGGTTTTGCATTTTGACCACGCACTCTCTCCTTTCTACTGGTGGTGGTCATCCGCCTGTATTCGAGAGATTCGTACTGGACTATCGCCCTCCTTATACGTCTGCTGTAGATTTGTCGTGGCTGTGTATATGATAGGGGGGCCACGACAGTGCATTTACATGTACTTACAGACCTTACACCTCACCAGCCTATGTATAATACAATCTATCGTGGACTTTGTAATATAGATCTACACACTGTAAAAAATCATCCGTTTTCATCGGAGCCGTGGGTACACATGCCAAGATGGGAACATTAAACTCATTTTGAGTTGTATGTGAGGCCATATTCACGAAACTTTCGTAACTTGGCGTGCACCCAACTGAGAAGGCTTCAAAAATGTGGCCCTTCACTCAGCAGAGAAGGCTTCAAAAATGTTCTTCTCTGTGCAGTGCATACGGAATGCACACGGTGTGCACTGATAAGGCACAGGATTGGAGGTAGTCGTCCTTTCTACTGCTTGAGAAGTGGTTGGCGCCCATTGTCTGTTTCTCTTCTTTCATCGATACATCCTTCCCACGGAAATACAATCTGTAATAATAGCCCCACTTGTGGTGTCAAGCCGTTCTCTGTTGTGACCCCTTCGCAAGGTTTACAATCCTAATAAGACGAACGGATCTTTCATAGCTGCTGTCGGAGGACCGTTTTTCATGGCAGACCACTTTCCATTTGTGTAACCTGCCGTGATCCATCACAATTGGCCAACAAACACAATCATTTCGCTTGGACAGTCTTTCAATATTTAGTATACCTGTCTTCGGTGACAGTCTACGGCATTTTCTTTTGCTAGATAGACTGGTACCCTGTCTTTATAGATGGCTGAAAATATAAAGACAGGAATGGGGCGCCATTTTGAACCATATTGATGACGTAGAACATTCTATTTTTAGCACTCCTCGGGGTATTTCCCAGCATTATGTCCAGCTTCCAACAAACCCTGCTTTGTTCCGCCGAAATTTTCTTGGAGTTAACCTCATGATCTAGGCCTACTCTCACTCCAGCAAGAGGACTACCCGCCAGAGTGGGGGAGGCATGTGATGGATGCAAGCAAGGCCTGGGCCACAACGGCACACTTGTGCACTGCTGCCGCCATGCTGTGTGCACTGCATGCAGAGATCTGCCCTCACAAAAACGAGACGGAAAAAACATGAAAAAACAAAGGACTCCCAGTATGCCTACAGCCCTACATACAACATACCGTGAAAAAACTCACGCCTCCTCCCTCCTAAACTTACCAGTTTCCAACCCCAGTGAGTCGAACATAATTAATCCAGCTGCTGTCACGTCAGTGGTCAGTTCATGCAGTTCAACCGTCAAAATGCACGTGTTCCACGCTATATTTAGAACTTCGATAACATATTCATGACATTTCCACTCTCCACGCATAAAAAGAGTCTCCACGCATAGAACCTGCGCAGGAATGTGCGCAGATGTGGAAAAACGAATTAGGCGGAATTCCGACTAATTGAACAAAAGATGGTGGTCCGTGCTTGTCGTTATAGTGCAGTAGAGCGTAGCGCCACGTAGCGGAACGACAAGGAACTAGTCTATTTGCTAGACGCAAGGACCCTGAACGCCGCGTAGCGGCAAACGCGCGAAGCGCTACTGATCAATACCACGGGTCACTCACTCTCATTCCACCTCAGAGACGGGCTCAGGCGAAATGTGATAAATTTACCCAATATGCCGGCGTTACGCGGTGTGAAGGTGGATTTTGTTTATGGAGGGCCGGACAAGTGTATTTTGGAGTGTCCAAGTCGGGTAGACCGTTGAAAAGTGTTACGGATTATAACTTTGAGGCTGTTTTAGGTTGGGAGAATTTTATTGCAACGTCATCGGGTCAAAGGTTATTTATCACCGAACGTTTCCGAAGTTCGCCGGTGTATATGTGTATTCTTAATACTGCCATCGTCATGATCGCCTCAACGAAGATTGCCCATGTTGCCAGACCTACCACATTGTACCACGAGGCGAGTGTGCGTGTAAAGGCCTTCATACACTGAATGACAAAAGTCGAAATTAGTCGCTGCTATGGTCAGTTCGACAACACTTGATCTGGTGACATGTTGAAATACTCCACAAAAGTGTCACAAGATTTTAACATTNAGTGATGCTTTAAACCTTGTAGGAAGGGAAGTTTCTAGCAACATAGAGGCATATTTTGGCCTGCCCAGTGTTGAAGCCAGACTTCTTCACTTTTTCATCTTTTGAGGGGGGGTAGGGGGTTCACAGAGAGATGAAAAAATTTCATCTTTTAGGCTTCAAATTTATTTTGAGAAGGTCCCTTAGCAGTCACGACAGTGAAGTGGCACACTGCACTGCGGCGTGGCAAGACGGCCATTTTAAATCCCTAAATATTTATACCACTGCCCACACCCGACAGCTGTCATCAGCTGACGGGTGTGGGCAGTGGTACTTCTGCCACTTTTCACCCACAGGAACCAACCAAAAACCATCCTTCCCACGTTCCTATCACTCTGGGTAACACCGATATGAGTGTACCTACCTGAAGGGGTGAATGTCGTTCACTCTGAATCCTAACCCCGGGCCCCTATCCCAAACCCTTGATATCTAGCCTCCTCCCCTGACCCCTATTAGCCTACTCCTACTCCTAACCCGAACCCCCGACCCTTACAGGCAGCCGTTACCCTTGATACTGGGTACCCTGTTCCATAGGACTAGACGACATTTACATCTTTTACATGAGTGTAGGCAAAGCGATTTCTAACATGCGTTTACCTACATACATGTATAGTGATTACATCTTCGGTTGCAGGAATTGCCTAGTGATTTCGCATTCGGAACGACCTGAGGCGAACTGCTTATCTGCCACTGGACGGCACATTTCACCTCGGACACAAGTGCAAGGCAGCCATATTGTTTATCAACAAACCCACGTGACCGACCGTGGGACTATTTTGGCAGAATTTTGGCCTGTTAAGGTGTTCAAACTTATTTGCTGGATAACTTGAGGGATATTATTTATAAACTTACCGGTATCTCATCCAATCTGCCAATTATTGATCAATAACGCAACGTTTTGTGTGACCTATTTCGTTCATGCGCAGGGTGTGATGAGGCGAACCGCATTTGAACTCTCACAAACGGGCAGCAATCCTTGCGCATTCAAGATGGCTGCCTTGGAATTGTGTCCGAGGGGAAATGCGACCGTACGGAAATTGCCGAGCAGTTGCCTTCGGAAGTTCCGAATGGTGATTTCGGTGAACAGGTTTCAATAGCATACCATGTTAAAACATCACGTCTATTTGCCACTCGGTTAGAAAAATTCGTAATCAATGTTTGACGCTGGTGTGAAAGGAATCTGAGTTAAGGCGGCAACAGACTGGCGCGTAAGCAACGCGTCGGGAAAGCGTTCAACCAATCAGGGAGGTGGTAACACGGACCGAAACACCTACCGAAGAATCTAATTGGCGGAACGCCTCCTTGTCGCGTACGCGCTAGTCTGTCACCAGCTTTACAGGAATGCAAGGTCTAGTTAAAATAGCCTGCTGCTAGGCCAATAAGGTCGTATTCGAATTGTCATGGTGTAATAGCCATCCCAATCCCTCTTTGAACAATAAAAACCTACTTGATTCCAGAGGGACTTCGATGCCTGCCACACCTGCGTCATTTTTCAAGGCCTGTGTACATTCGTGCAACGATGAGGACACGAAAGTTCTGAATGATTGCGAATGCTCTACCTACGTAGGTCGTTTATTATCAGAAAGAAATTGTGTGATGGATGACCCTGTCCAAACGCCCTCCTGCTCACGCCATACCGACTGTGTATCCATCGTAAATCATTTACTGGTAGATCAAAGTAATACTGACCAAACCTCTCCTGCTGTGGTTCTGCTCCATATGTAGACAGGTTTTCACTTAAAAAGTCTCAACTGCCGTATAAACTGATAGATGGCAATTTTCCCGCAGAGAGTGGTTGCTTTCGAAGTCGGGTCAACAAA
>NMRB01001098.1:206805-224053 GCA_002633025.1 Notospermus geniculatus | reverse complement strand
GTCTCAAAAATCCACAGCAAGCCGCTGGGTGGGGAAAATCGTACGGCGCCCGGTGGCATTTGTGACCCAGGCTTTAGGCTGCTTTTCCACGACGTTTGCGGACGCGGTTTCGGTGGCGGGAGCGGGTGCGCCACCCGCGCCCGCCTCCTATTCCGCGCCCGCAAACGTCTCGTGGAAAAGCAGCCTTGGACCGTTGTCGGTCATCGCATGAAGAAAAGTCGTTTTGCCAACTCTGTTCATAAGAAGCCATCCTTGCCTTCAAACGGGCGTGACAGGAACCAAAATCTTTCCGTCGCTTACACATCACTGCTAAGGATGACGTGCCCGAAATGTGTTACAAATGGGGTGTTCAATCGTCCTGTCCACATCGCATCAGACCACTCTCGGAGCGCCGAATTGAGATCGATCCGGCCAATTTATGCCGTTTTCATCGACCAATTCCCTTGTAATGAATAATTTGATTACGCTGTGTATTACATGATTTAATCATGTTGTCTGTGTCCTCAGTCCTCCAACATGGCTTGAGCGTGTCCGGAATGCAGCCGCTCGATTTTGGATAATCTTTCAGCTCTTGTGAGCTATAGTTTACCTCGGGTCAATCAATAAGTTACAGCAAACACCCTGATGGGGGATTTTGGACGGGGCCTCGGATTCTCTGATCCTGCTCTAGTGCGACAACGGTACCGACCCCGTCACGACCATCCTCCCATCGCAGAACTTTGGTCTCGCTCCTCTTCATACGCTCGGACTTTGAGTCCGAGCGTATGAAGACGAGCGAGACCAAAGCTCTGCGATGGGAGGATGGTCACGACAGGGTGGGATCCCTTGGCGAGGAGGCGGCCATCTTCTTGCTGACCCCACTCAGTGATGGTACCCATGAGCTGGTGTCGACGAGGCCTCCTCCCGACCCTGTCAAGGAGGCCATGGGAGACGAGGCCTTTCGAAGGACGCCTAAGAGTGTGCTTTGTTGCGCTCGCTTTCTGGGCAGAGGGTCAAGTGTTACAACGTTGTAAAACTTCAAGCACCCTCTCAGTGTAATTTTTGGTAAACCGCAACGTAAAAAGAAGCTCAGATTGGTCCCCAAACGTCCTTCTTGGTTTATCAGGGATCTTTATAGATCTACACGCTTCCTCTGTCTCCGTGTGGGGTGACGGCCCGTGTAAAATACAACCTGATATCATTATCCTTCAATGTTATGTACTTTCATTACACAACTCAACAACTGATGATAGCTGGTGATATGAAGGCTGTCCCGGGCGCCTGTCGACGGGCGCCATCGCTGTCGCCAATCAGAAACAGAGATAAACATGCATCCCCTTTGTATATAGTTTATCACATTTCACATCCAAATACAGACCTTGGCCTTTTCATTCCAACTCTCGCCTTTGGCTTATTCTTTGTATCTCTTAATCAGGGGTCATATCCCCATCAACGGAGCTCACACACCCGTCGGCTGGACCTGACCCGCCAACCTCTGGATGGGGCCATAAAGAATTTTGTTGTCATCAATATCGTAGGGCTGAATCATCCTCTGATTCTGTTTGTAGAAAGCCGCATATACCTCATCAGTCTCCACGATCGATGTTGAATGGAGGAAATTCACGGATCCTGAATCAGGTCTGAAGCAGACTGAAATCTCTTTGTGGACTGCGACCGATTGTTCTGACAAGAATTTGAAAAATCTTCAAGTGTATAAAAATTGGCTTCTTCTTCCAACCGATTCCACGTCATACAAGTTCGTCGATCTACAACTCAAGGTTTGTATGTCACGGTATTTTCCACTGTCAGGTCCATCACTTGGAATAGTACTGTAAACCGTGAAATTTTCGTGGCGCTAATTGTTCGCAATTTTCATACTTCGCAAATTCGCCAAGAATAAATTTGGGCTTCAGAAATGTTTAAGACCCAGTGATTATCACGCGATTTAAGTTCACGTTTTAACCCTTCATCGCGAAAATAAAACGCTCGTGAAAATTTCACAGTCTAGAGTAAGTCTACAGTATTTTCTTCGTGATGTGTCACAAGGTCACAAGCGAACACGGAACAGGGAAAAAGTGCACAAGCGAACAGCCTATGGATACGTAGCCTAAGAAGGCTTCTCCTTACTTAATTGTACTATGGGCAATAATGCTATGGCATCGTCCCTGATTAAAAAGTCCAATCCATAACATTACGTTACATGTATATTACATTACATTACGTTGCTCCTAGTACTCCTTCCTGTTACTTTCCTCAACAGATGCAACAACCCTACTTCGTAAAACTGAGGGTCGTCAACAACGCCAAACTCAGTACAGAAGTGACAGCAGCTCCTGTTCTCCTCGACACAACTGAACCAACCGCGGGCGACGTCATCGATGGGCAAAACTTCATGCACGATGCTGCTTGGATATCGAGAACGGACCTAGTCATTGGTAAGTGCCTTTTCTTTTTAACTGCCTTGTTGCCGCAGTGCTGGTCTTACAAAAATTAAGATAATTTGTCTTGGGTTCTTAATTGCTGCTATGTTGCTTCCTTTTTGGTAAGAAATTTCTCGTTTGTCTAATCATATTGCCCATGTGGCCCAGGTTTCGGCCAAGAAAAGACATTTTGCACTTGCTCCAGTCCCAAAAACTACTAGTTGTTGTTGTTGTTAAAGTATGATTCACCCTAACTTCAACATGGGCAAAGTGCCAGGGGCCTGATTCACAAAGCACACTTAGGCTAAGTGTGGACTCGGTGTACTCTTAACTATTGTTCATAAATCCCCACACAATAGTTAAGAGTACACTAAGACCACACTTAGGCGTAAGTGTGCTTTGTGAATCAGGCCCTAGGCCTGTGCCACAGGCAGCACAAGTGAATACAATGTATGATGATTCACCCTAACTTCAACAGGGGCAAAGTGTCAGGCCTGTGCAACAGGCCGCACAAGTGAACACGATGATTAAACCACGAACCAAAGTACCGGTATTTACCAGTTGACTGAGCACAACCTTGATTTGCTCTTGGCTAATGGAAAGTAAACCAAGTTACCCTAACATCATTAGGTAACTGCAACATGGATTATTTAGCACTGACCTGTGCAGATTTCCAAGCTTGGCACTTTGCCCATGTTGAAGTTGGGTGAATCATACTTTGTTCAGTATTTTTTGTGTAGGCACAAGCTAATCTTTGAAACCATTTTATTCCATAGGCAATCTGCTCCACTTCCCCATCGCTGCTGACCCATGTCCAAATCGGAAGGTGGGAATGGGCACTGAACAGTGGAGTATATTAGATTCTGTGCGTCTGGAGGTTAACCATACCTATTGGGATATCACGTACGCCCGAGGCCATGTTGAAGCAATTAGCGGCGATGAAATGAAAGTTACAATGGGCCGTGGCGGTCCTGGCATGTCGACTGGTGGCTTCTACAGAAATGCTGAAATAGCACGTGGTGGAGAGTATAAAGTAGGTAGTGCCAATGGCATAAGGGTTCTCTTGCCACAATAGAACTGACCTTCCAATGGCAATAAGGGTTCTCTTGCCACAATAGAATTGACCTTCCAATGAATGGCAAAGATAAGGGTTCTCGGCCACAATAAAACTGACCTTCCAATAGCACTAACGCGAGTTCTCTGGCCACAGTAGAGCTGACCTTCCAATGGCAATAAGGGTTCTCCTGCCCAACAGACTGACTTTCTATTAGATTCGCAGTCATATACCAATTTCTTAAACCTGTGCTAGAATTAACTGTACTATGGTACTATGGTACAGGGTTCCCTGTACTATGGTAATTCCCTTTAAAGGCCATTTACCCATTTTAATCTAAACTCAATTTTTTTCCTCAGATCAGCATCAAAGCTGCTGCAGATCCCAACGCAGTGACCAGTATGTTATTCTGGGATGGACCTACTGGCACTTTCGGTGATTACAGTTATGTGGAGGTGCCGGATTGGAGTGAAGGAAATTGCAAGTGCTGTAACGAAAAACCTATACCAGTAAGAAATTGCATCTGCATCCTTTAGGAAGTGTTAGGAAATTGTTAGTAGGAATGAAATTTGCACAAGTTCTGAAGGGACCCAACAGACAGCCTCCTCATAGGCATTTTGATGTGCTCATTACACCGGTTGTTTGGCATGAGAATCTAATTTTGATGTTTATTTCAGGTAAAATACACTAAACATGAACATTTGAGCCGAAATTCATAGGTTGTCAGTTGCTAGCGCCACCTGCGACGAAACAACCACACTGATATGAGCCTAGCTAGCTGTCTATAGGGTCCCTTTGAAAGATAGACAAATGATGGCAGTGAAAATGAGAAATTAAAATGGTTTTATTTTTACATTCAGAAATCTTGTCCGTGTAACTGCACGGTGTACCTGCAACAACAAGCGTATTATAACCGCCTAAAGACGACTGCTGCACCAATTCGAGCACGTCGTGCGGCTGAGGTGGAAGCCGAAGCTGGAAAAGAGGAAAAGGGTATTCCTACAAGGCGTGCATGTGGATTCCAACTCGTGTCTGGTGAGAATCAATATAGGCCTACTTCTGAAGGCCTGTTCATACATGTGTGGACACCGTGAAAGTGTTGATCCTATGTCATGTGGCAAAGAAATAACAAGGCTTTGGTCTTGTTCGCATTTCTGACCGATCTAGCAAAAGTAGGCGCTTGTCGCATCCAAGGAAAGGGTTAACGGCCTGACAACACAATAGATTAAATGTACGTCTCTGCAGGTTGACAATAACAGTGAACAACAGTGATAATAGTTTAGTAAACTGATGATGACCAATGATGATCACTTGCGACAAGCGCCTACTTTTGCTAAAGCGGGTCGCATTTGCTGAAAGCTACAGGACAATCCAGTACAACAGTACTGGTATATTGAATATTTCATAATTTTGATGCTATGGCAGTGAAAGAGTTAATGGTGTACTCTTCATCTTCAGGTTCCAAACCGTATGCAGTCATGTGGTGCAGCTACGAAAAAGACACCCAGCGTACGCTCAGTCACAAGATGGATTTGCCTTACGATCCGTCTGCCAAAATGGAGGACTATGTGGTTAAGGTCTATTTCAGGGATGATGATCCAGTTAACGTAAGTACACACAAGTGACTCTTCGGCAAAAATAGACGCGTACCTCAAATGAGGTGTCATCCTGACAAAGGCAATTTGCGTGTGACATGCTTATGCTCACCGCAAACAAATTTTCCATAAGATTTTTATTCAAAGCCTACAGCATATAGACCCAGGTGTAAGCCTTTATTGAGCCTACTTGGAGATTTTGATGAAAAAAATGATCCTGTGTGGATGGCATTAAACAGCTTCATACAGGAATTTGTGCATGCATGATAACATCAGATCCATGTTTTATCAAAATACTAAACTCGAAAATACACTAACCGGTACACATATTTATTAGTGCCGGTACCATTTTATTAGCTCACTGGGGTGAGCTATTACGATGGTGCAGCGTCCGTCGTCCGTCGTCGTCGTCGCCGTCCGTCGTCGTCGTTGTCCGTTAGCAGGGCACGTTTCGTAACCGCTGGAGCTATTGATCTGAAACTTGGTACATATATACCCCTAGGTCAGATGACCCACGACACCAAGTTTCGGTCCGATTCGACTCTCAGTTTGGCCACCAGGTGGCGGAAACCAAAAATACAAAAAGTACAATAACTCCTGAACTAATGACTAGATCATCTTCAAATTTTTATCATAGGTGTAGCTAATAAGGATACATAACATATATAACGGGTTTTTGATTTGACCTACTTTTCAAGGTCACAGAGGTCAAAGTTCGACAAAAGTGACGAACCTGCCACAGTTTGTCATTATTTCACCGAGCAACTTCATATCTTGCATAAACATGCATTGGAGGGGTACCTTAAAAAATACCAAGTTTCGGCCCGATTCGGCATCCAATATGGCCGCCAGGTGGCGTAACCTGAAAATCAAGTAAGTGCTATTACTCAGGAACGGCTTGACGCAGAGTGCTCAAATTTGATATTTACCTCCATCTAGATGACCTTTACATGCATGTCAAATTTCGGCCTGATTTGACTTCAAACATGGCCACCAGGTGGCGTAACCCAAAAATCATCAAAGTGCTGTAACTCAGGAACGCCTTAACCCAAAGCGCTCCAATTTGCTATGTAGCCCCCTGCAGATGACCTTTATGTCCATGTGAAGTTTCGGCCCGATCGGACATCCAATATGGCCGCCAGGTGGCGTAACCCGAAAATCATCAAAGTGCTGTAACTCGGGAACGACTTGACCCAAAGCGCTCCAATGTGCTATGTGGTCCCCTGCAGATGACCTTTATGTACATGTGAAGTTGCAGCCCGATCGGACATCTAATATGGCCGCCAGGTGGCATAACCCAAAAATCATCAAAGTCTTTTCTGGGAATGACTTGACCCAGATTGCTCATAACTGATATGTACCTCCCTCTGTCATTAGACTATTATGTCCAACCCAGTGAGCACATGGTCCATGGACCATTTCATTTTTTCAGCCACAATGGTGTTTGGTCATTAAAAACACGAACCGTGACGTACTTGTTGGCGAGGTTTGTGGCATAGAAGAATTTTCACCCAGAACAAACATCATTTTCCACCTATTCAACAAAAACAGTCAAATGCCGTGGAGTCAAGAACACATTACATCAGCTATATTCGGAAGCTTCAGTATGCCACCATCAGCAGAGGAATTGTGTCGCTATGGTCATATTTTCCGTGGCGGTCAAACGGCAATAATCAGTTACGAGGCAGGAATTGGTTTGAATGCAACACTGGCCGATGTCGTCAACTTCCGTAAGGTAAGACTCTACATGTAACTCCCTGATCTGAAGTGTGGTGGCCCAGTAGTTAAGCACTGGACTTGAGACTATAAAGCCACCCATACATAATATTATTGCACAATACGTGGGTCAAGATGGGCAATATTATTGCCAATCTTCTACCCATCATGCCAGAACCAGATGACCCTATTTTGGGCTCCATATTGTGCAATATTATTGATCGTGTATGGGCCGCTTAAGATGTCTTCGATTCCCGACTGTGTGCCCACTTTCTATTCTGAACTGATCTGAAAGTATAAAGTCAGCAAGCGTGAATTCGCTGCCTTTTGAGTTGATTTCCCTTCCCAGTTTTAAATGCTTTCAGACATCGTTGCAAATTTCTACCTTGCAGGTTGCCTGTACATGCGTTCCATGTGTCCGGTCATGTGATAAGTTTACGTGCGACAAAAATTGTCCAGGTGACAAAGTGACCAATATAAAGTTCCTACTGGATGATCTTAAACTGAAGATTGACGATGGTAAAGTAACGTCACACGGTACAGGCGGGAAAGTCAAGGACAAGAAGGAAATTGCCTATTATTTGACAGGTTTGTTTTAGTCTCATTCACAATGGGGACCATAACTCGCTGCCTCAACAGGCGTTCTGGTCGTTAAAACTATTAAAAAACGAAAGTGACATCCAGGTCCTGATCAATTTCCCACACAAAAGGCATCCACTGTATATGACCTGTTTGCGGTGTGCTGCCCTCTGTCTTAGTTATGATCCCCATTACACCCTGAGAGTATAAAACGCTAAAGAAATACGTATACCAGCAGACAATGGGGCATGCATCTACAGTGTGCCTTTCCCTGTATGTCTTCTCATGCGAGTTGGCTTTGTGAGGCCAACTATAGTAAGGGTACCAGTAGTTAGGCCTACTTTCATTGGTTTCGGCATAACCAACAATGGTAACTGGCCAACTGGGAGCCAACTTGCATTAGAAACCCATGTGAAGGATTACCTTCAAGTATAGAGGAATCCCACTGACGTCATCAAGTCATGTGACTGGCCGTCAAAATGACGCAAACTGGCGTCAATAGGGTGCTACACGTGGATTGACGTTCCGCCTGACGCGACGAGACACCACATGAAATAACGTCATCGCGTCATCGTGACGTTCCTTCAGGAAACACGTGGTCAATTTGACGGCCAACGCGGCCTTGATGACATCACGTGGGAAACCTCTATACCAGTGCGCAGTGGCGGATCCAAGGGGGGGGCGTGCCCGGCGCTCGCCCCCCCGTTCAGCCGCCGAGGAGCAAAAATTTTGGAAGGCATATAATCAGACCCCTGATTTTCAGTAAAAAGAAAGTTCAATTTGGCCTGCCCAGGTGCCAGGAAATCGCGTTTCCGGCACTTTTACCCAAAAATTTTCGGCGCTTCGCGCNTATGTACCGTATGTCCAAACGGGTGAGCACATGGTCCATGGACCATTTCATTTGTGTTTACTTGCAAAGGATAACAAACTCCTCCAAATTCATTTCAGTGAAAGCCATATTGGGTTCTGGTGCATCTGTCATTCAGTCATCCAACGGGTTTTACATCGATATCACGCCACCCGTGCTGGACAAGGACGTTGGAATCATGTACATAGATGTCCTGCGAGGAGCTTCTGAACCTGTTCATTACCAGAGGTCAAACGATACGATCAAGGTCATATGGAAATGTGATGACAGTGAAAGTGGCATCAAGGTTGGTGAATTTGATGTTTTTGAGGATTTAATTTGGAATGTTTGAAAAGGGAGGTCAATACGTGTAGGTTTGAGAAGTGAATTAGGTACCGGTAGTTTGAGAAGTGAATTCAGAAGTTTGAGAAGTGAATTGGGGAGGCTTGAAAAGCTAAATTAGGGGATTTGAGAAGCTGAATAAGGGAGGTTCGAGACGCTGAATTAGGAATGTGGGCCATGTAAGTTGTTTTCTCATAAACCTTCTGGACAGATTCCACAGTTTTGCCATTATCAGAATAAATGAGCCATATGAATTCTTCTTGCAGATATAACAGTAACATTTTGTTACTGATTCTCCAATGTAAACTTGTCTTCTACCCGTTCCCATAAAGTGATCATTTAAAGGCATTTAGAATTTTTAGGATCTGGTTATTCACTGGAGTGCTACTTCACATTACCGGTATGCCCGCTATACACGATCAAATTTTTCATCCAGTTTTCTGAATATGCTCAATAAAAGGCCTACAATAATGCGGCGCAATAATGCGGGTTTATACATTGGCCCCAATAGGCCCGGAACCTGAATTTCCAAAAAAGTGGATGAAAAATTTGATCGTGTACATACAGCGGACATTTGTTTTCTTGCACNCATGTAGTTTGAGAAGTGAATTGGGGAGGCTTGAGAAGCTAAATTAGGGGATTTGAGAAGCTGAATAAGGCCATGTAAAAAAAATAATTGGTTAGCATCCCCTCCCGCCATGGAGATCACCCCCCTCCTCAAAAAAATTTTTATTTTTTATTTTCAAAAAAAACTTTCAAAAACTGCCAAAAGAGTGATAAAATTGTAGGCTGGGATGCTTAAATAAAACAACACAGTTTTAAAGGATAGAAAGTAGGTTTTGTTTCAATTCATACCTTATTACATTTGAAATTTCCCTTAGGTTGCCATGATTACCATGGTAACATGCATCTCAAACTCAATAAAAAATAAAATAAAAACCTCCCGCCCTCCTCAGAAAATTGAGAGTGGAAGGATGCTAACCAACTATTTTTTTTACATGGCCTAAGGGAGGTTCGAGACGCTAAATTAGATAAGGAATGTGGGCGATGTAGGTTGTTTTCTCATAAACCCTCTGCACAGTCTCCACAGTTGTTTTGCCGTTATCAGAATAACTTATTTTTATGTTGGAGGCAAATGATCAAAATGGGCCATATGAATTCTTGCAGATATCCAAACAATTACATTTGTTACTGATTCTGATTCTCCAATGTTAGGTTGTCTTCTGCCCTTTTCCCATCAAGTGGTCATTTAAAGGCATTTAGAATTTTACGATCTGGTTATTCACTGGAGTGCTACTTCACATGAGTTTTCTTGCACAGGTTGGCTCTCTATGGACAAGGCGGCCATTTGGTCTGGCACACGTCCTGTGGAAACCAACAATAATGGTGAATTGCCCATTGAGAGCCAATTCGAGCAAGAAAAGTCTTAAGCAGAGGAGTTTGTCGTCAGGAGGCCACAGCAGTTTCAATGCATAAGCAATCCATACTTGACTTTTCAGGAGAATAGCTGGGCGATTGGTACAAAACCGGGCCAGACGGATATTATGGGCTTAACGTCAGTTGGCAAATTGTCGACAGGGACCAAGGATGGCTTAGTGTTGTTCAATAACCAGCCGTACTATGTGACTGTGACTTGTATCAATACCGCTGGGTTAGAGCTGAAGACTGTGGAGAAAATAGGCATGTTGTTGAACTGTTCAGTCATTTTCAGAGCTGTTTTCATGAAATCTAAGTACTTTGTATGATGGACCAGTTTTCTGTTTTCTTCACAACACTGGTCTATGACGTTATGACGCTACCATGCCCACTTAATTATGATGGACCAAAATTCCGGACCATGACATCATGAGGCAAGATTTCAATGGACTAGGCCTACATGACGTCACAATGATACAAATTTCCCTCACAAGTTTGTTTGGATGGTTGAAAGTGCAACCTGGCAAAAAATGTACTGAAATGCATACTGCAAATGATTCTGCAGTGCCATATTGGGTGATATGAATAAAAGCTAGCAAATGCTTTTACTTCAGATTTGTACAGCAAAGCGTAGTGTTTTGTACTGCAAAATCCAAGTAAAAGCATTTACTGGTCTTTATTCATATGACCCCTTGTCTTGGTTGATGTTAATTGTAGGATTTTCTTCAGTGCAAAGTTGAAAAAGTAGGTCATGAAATGAATTATTTCCCACCTTCAGGTGTGACGGTACTTCTTGCTAAACCCAAAATCGATGACGTTAAGGTCGCTCTCACTGAAGTTGTCAAATTCGGCGGTGAAGTCTACCCAACGGGTTCGATGAAAACGTTAGATCCCCGCAAGGCAGGAGCCAAGTGGACAAAGGCTGCTGATAAAAGTGTTGACCGATATGGTAAGATGAGTTACTGCAAGTCTAGATAGTTGTCAAACTAACCTCGTGCACTCAAACCTTCACTTGTCCTACCAAACAAAAGTTCGGTAGGGATATAGAGAAACCCCCGTCAGTTTGTCAGTCGGTCCGGGTCTATAACTTGGCAACGAAGGCAGATTTTGGGTCAGTATTTTCAGGCAAGGTGTGTGAGCAGTCAAAGGTGTGTCGCGCACTGCAAACATCGCGATGTGACCTTTGACCTTCACCCTGTGACCTTTGACACAAATATCCCTTCGGGCCTATAACTTTGCAACGAAAGCAGATTTTGAGGCGGTATTTTCAGGGAAGGTGTGTGAGCAGTCAAAGGTGTGTTGCCCATTATCTGGACTATACCCTTCGTGATGGTATCTGTGACATTGACCCTGTGACTTTTGACTCGAATATCCCTTCCAGCTCGCAAAATTTCAATGAAGGCAACTTTCGTTTGGTGGGACTTGCACACGTTTTGCGTTGCTCTTCTTCGCCTTAGTGAGCCCAGAGTGGGCCCTGTTTGGTGTGTTATACTGAATTCACTCTGCTTACTGCCTTCTTGTTTGTTTCAGAGTATTGTGTCGGTTCGTCCCTGCAGTCAGTCGAGGATGTCTTCCCTTGCTCAGCAGTTGCTCACAACACGTCCGGCGTCGCTACGATAAAGGAAGGCCACTTCTTCGTCAATGATATGAAATTACGACCGCTGTCGCATTACGTCAAACCGAACGAGAAGACAAACATGACGGCACTGAAAAAATCTGCCAACAGCTTCGTGATGGAGCCGGGACGTAACTTCTTCACCAAGATTAAAGTCTGTAACCTGGCGTACAGCTGTCTCTATAAATTTGTCGGAAGCACCACGGTAGTGAGGAATATGGACAAAGTATATACTTGGGGAAAAGCGGAAGAGAACGCCATGCTTAATTTAGGAGACAATCAAATGGTTTTGGCTGCGTTTGCCAAAAAGAAAGGTATGTTGACATTTACTTGTCAATTTCTTAAGTCATTTTACCATCCTCCAGGGGTACTCCAAGGGTGGAATCAGGACATAGAGATGACCTGTGCCTCTTCATCTAATATTCAGAGTTTTTATCATCTTTCAAATTTAAAATTCAATTTAAAAGATTTATTAGAGCTTATTGTAGCTTGAATGTTGCAGGAAGCAAGGTTCGAATCAGAATTACTAAATAACCAACGTCAGCATTCGGAACAACCTGAGGCGAACTGCTTATCTGTCCACTGGGCGGCGCATTTCACCTCCGACACAAGTGCAAGGCAGCCATATTGTTTATCAACAAACCCACGTGACCGACCGTGGGACCGTGCTGCTGGTGTGATGAGGCAAACCGCATCTGAACTCTCACAAACGGGCAGCAATCCTTGCGCATTCAAGATGGCTGCCCTGGAATTGTGTCCGAGGGGNCCAGTCTATGATCACTTAGCTCCAGTCGATTATCTCAGGTTACCGATTATCTACGATCACATGGCTCCTCTCTAGGTTTCTAACTTTTATTCCATCTTTGTTTTAAGAACCCAAAGCAGGCCAGACGTTGGTACTCGGTTTACTTGATCCAGCCATGGCAGCTAAAAGATATGGATCGGATGCTGTTGTTGACTTCGTACCCTATATTGCTAATCCTAAGACAACCATGGACCTTTTGGACGATCACCTCAAAGGAAAGTGAGTGACCCATTTGTAGAATGATTAAAAATGTGACGCTCTACAGCAAAACCAGTCGCATGCCTCTCAGAAGGTGAGGTGCAACAAATCAAGACACCAGAAGAGAATGGAAGAAATAGTTTACCTCATATTTCATAACCTACCAAGCTAATGCTACGTTCACACACAATACGGATTTAAACCGAATTCCGAAGTGCGTATTCCGGAATTCGGTTTAGTCAGTGCGCATTAAAAACTGTCAGTTCACACTAGCGTTACAATCCGATTCAGACCATAATCCGAACTAAACTGCGCCGTCTATGAACAGCAATATTAACTAAAGGGCAAACAGGTAACCACTGACCCAACTTCGTTGATTCGGATTAAACTGTTCAGACTACAAAGTTATTGCGGATTAGGTGGTGCGCACTAGCTAGCACGGATTAACAACCGTACTAGTTAGTGCGGATCTAATCTGAACTAAAGGGTTTCTAGTGTGACCTCTTATTCCGAATCAAGGCGTTAGTACGGTTTAAGTCCGGATTTAACTGCTAGTGTGAACGCAGCTTAAGAGCGACATGCGGCTTGTTTTGCTGTGGAGGGTCACAAATACATGTAGCAATTGAGGGACCGACACAGTCACTTTAAAAAACACACTTTGTGATGAGCATTACATGGCGATTGCACTCAATAATTCCAGATGAAATCCTCTTCAAACTGTTCTTTTCCAAAACTATCTTTTAAACTACATTTCCAAACTATCCTTTTTCCAGACTCGTGTTTCCTCAAAATAGTTTCTTTATATCACCCGTCGGACATGCAGCATCTGTGTTGACAGTTGGAGTGACTCTACCCAGGTCGGGCGAGGGCAGGGGATATCTTTTAATTCATTGGGATCCAAGTGAGTAGTCTGTGATGATAAGAATGATGTGAAGCATTGATACGTTTCCCACTGAAATACAGTCTCAAAACGCTTCACTTCAAACACCAGTCTCCCCTGAAACAATTCTGGTGACTTCAAGCAGAGGAACATTCGGCATATCACTTGATTCTTTCAGATCAGTTGAATGCAGAGTGGCGTCTCGGCCAGGAATCAGATCCTTGACCTCAACCATTGCCACATCGTGGCGCACTCCAATAGCCATCAATAAAATCTTAACCCTTAGAGTGCCACGTTTTTTCAACTTTTCCTTCCCCTGTGACCGGGGTTTTTTTCGAAAAAAAAAAAAATTTTCGAAAAGAAAAAAATTGCCAAAAATGCATGCGTTTTGAAATTTTAATTTTATGACCTTTTCAGAGTATACTCGGTAATGGTCCTAAAAAAGAGAATTGTTGCTCCGAGTATACTCGGTAACGGCACTCTAAGGGTTAATAGTGTAGAATAATTATATTCCTGCCACTCGACTTCATCCCTGGCAGTTTTAGGTCATTTCTATGTGATTATATTTGCTTCACTTCCTGTCTTTGTAGCTCAACTCGCCTGGGTGAATAGTGCCACCTGTGGTGAAGAACCCAGGATGTCCAACTTCGGTAATGAGAACATGGGTTTGTTCACAAAGGTCTGCAGCACCAGGAGCAACTCAAAGGAAAACTACTTCTCCGTTGAAACACAGTTCATTTTTGCCAAGATCGTTGATGAGAATGCGGTGGGTGAGGGAGCTGAGAACGCAGGGGAAGAGAATATGGTGGCGAAGAAGAATCTTGGACATGAAGATGAAATCAACAAAGAGGAAATGGACGAGCTCGAAAAACGACTCCTGAAACTGAAAGAAGAATTGGAAAATCAGGAAGAGTTCATCGATAATGTTAATTTCTAATGGACTCGTCACGACCATTGAAATGACCAAGGAAATTCTTGGAAACTGTTCCTACCGGGTACTTGACTTCTAGCTTTTGTGAATGCTCATTGTAGTCATTTATCGCATACTTGGTACTCGTTTTGCTATTTTTGGTAAAAAGTGTACATGTAATTAAAACTTCATGAATAGCACTAGCAAGAATGTTATGTCACCCTAAAGAAGTTTCTTGGTCACTAAAATGATTTCACTATTCATGTTAACATTAGCCGCTTTCTCAAAAATACTCTCTCTCTCGCTCGGTTTTCTCACATACTCTTTGTCATGATCAAATACTCTGTACTCTTTATCATGATCAAGTACTCTTTGTCACGATCAACTACTCTGTACTCTTTGTCATGATCATGTACTCTTTGTCATGATCAAGTAACCTGTATCATGATCAAGTACTCTTTGTCACGATCAAGTACTCTTTGTCATGATCAAGTACTCTTTGTCACGATCAACTACTCTGTACTCTTTGTCATGATCATGTACTCTTTGTCATGATCAAGTAATCTGTGCTCTTTGTCATGATCAAGTACTCTTTGTCAAGAATATCATTCAACTCCAAATAGCATCCTTCTCCCTCAGGAGAAAAATATCTGCTTGTCCCTGCTCAGCAGTGGTCTTGTCAATTCACTCAAATAATCAAATGGCACCAGTTTAATTTAACGTTGTCACGTTCTGGATGGCTGCATTCAAATGTGTTGTAACTTCCCACTTGTGCATAGATTATAAAGTCTATCTTTGTTGTTTTCTAGCAACAAGAATGGTATTTTTGGACTAGATATCTTGCCGATACCTGTACCGGTACTGTACCTGTTGTCCATTTTTGATTGCCAAGTTTCTTTCAGGATAGTGGTATCAAAGTTGGGATAGTGGTATCAAAGTTAGGATACGGTATTCAATGAGATTAGGTCAGTTGTTCTTTTGACATTCTGAAAAGTTGTTACCGATACCTCCAAGTATCATTCCAAATGTTTATCCTGTTTATATTTTCTGTTAAGTTTGATCCAGTTCACAGTTTATCTCTTTTGGATATTTGAAGAGCAGTTCATAATGAAATCCGGAATCCGTCCTTACAATCTGTAACTTTCAGGCCATTTGCTAACCACCTATCTCAGTATTAAAAAAATATCTATAACAAGTTCTGTTTTACATTGTTTCATTGATGCCTTTTGGATCATTGAGGTGTTCCTTAGATTGCCACGTAGGACTTGTGTTCCTGGAGGCACCATGCCTCAGATTGGTGTCTAGGTTAGAAACACAATGATCTGCATGCAAGTTACATGGATCACGGGTTGGCCCATTGACCATGTTGACCATCCAACCACCAATGGTCCCATCACAAAATGTGCATCCAACCATATTCATAAAACATTGCTAGCTTAGTTGGTTGCTAGTTACATTGATCTGTACACACTGGGCATTTTAGAAAGTACGCCTAGCAAGGTTTTATGAATATGGGCCTAGGATTCCTTAAAGGGGGGTTTACACGGTTCAACATGTTGAACGCTGTTGAACGTCAAAAGACGTCAAAAGTTGTTGAACGTTGTTGAAAGTTGTTGAACCGTCTAAACCCCCTTTCAACACGTTTCAACAGGTCTTTCAACAGCTTTCAACAAGTTTCAAAAATAGGAACATGTTCCTATTTCTGTTTACACGGTTCAACAGGTTTCAACAACGTTCAACAGCGTTCAACATTCAACAGCTTTCAACAGATGTTGAACCGTGTAAACCCCCCTTTAGTGTGTGCTCGTGTGGAATGTTAACGAGGAGAAACCGATAGTTAAATACACATGCTGGATACATCGGGACTCCTTAGTGTGCACTCGTGTGGAATGTTAATAAGGAGAAACCAATAGTTAGATACACATGCTGGATACATCACTCCTGGATACATCCCAGGACTCCTTACTCCTTGACCTTGTATACCAATGAAAGTTCATTAAGGAGAAGCCAACAAATAGGATACACGTGCTGCGTTTGGAAATATTCCTAAGAAGCCAATAGTTAGATACACTTGCTGGTTAGATACATCAGGACTCAATGTTTCGCATGAGCGCACATTAAGAACACAAAGCGAAAAGTTAAATGCGTACTATATATGTTTATTTCTTACTTTACATGTACAGTATCGGGTGCGGTGGTGTGAAAAATTTAGTGCTAGGTGCATAATATTGACAACTTATCCCTTATTAATACTCATTTTTAGCTCAGCTGATCAAAGGTCAGCGGAGCTAGTCATATGTATACTGAGTGGTGTCCGTCTGTGTGTCGTCCGTGAAACTGGCACGTTTCGCAACCGCAAGGCCCAGGGCCCTGAAATTTGGTGGAGTGTTGGGCCCTAGGGAGGGCTCGACACAGAACCATAAATTTCCGTGATTTGACCTACATTCTGCTCTCCAGGGGGCATATTCCATAAAATGAAAAATCCCCATTACTCAGTCCAGAGGAAATAAATCAAACTGTAAAGCATGGCGCACACGAGCGACTAAAATGGGGGCGACTACCGATGTGACTACTAGGTCGCATGCGATTTACCTTTGAGGTCGATCAATGATG
The DNA here is from genome assembly GCA_002633025.1 of Notospermus geniculatus. Taxonomy (NCBI): domain Eukaryota; kingdom Metazoa; phylum Nemertea; class Pilidiophora; order Heteronemertea; family Lineidae; genus Notospermus; species Notospermus geniculatus. The sequence goes on along the minus strand of NMRB01001098.1, from coordinate 207,084 downwards.
TCATCCGCGACATCACTGATCTACCAGTGAAGCATTTGTCGCAAACAAGTCAAAAAAACTAAAAATATGTTCAGTCGCTCCCTGTAGTCGCAAGGCTAGTCTCCTAGAAAGTCGCTCAAAAAATCGCTCGTGTGCGCCATGCTTTACTGACATATTGTGTTGCTTATTTTGTTCCTCACCTCCTGTAGGGGCAAATTGTTCAAAATTTTTCCACCAGGGGAGTAATCTGCATAAATCAAAAACATGGGCTTTTGAATTCCCCCCCCCCCCCCCCCCCCC
>NMRB01001098.1:163691-180149 GCA_002633025.1 Notospermus geniculatus | reverse complement strand
CCCCTAGGACAACTCGTCTTTGCGACAACTTGCCCCTAGGACGCCTCGCCCCAAGGACAACTCGTCACGAGGAAAACTCGACAACAGACGATTCGCCCCTGGACAACTCGCATATACTCACTGTGATGTTGGAAAAGATGGTCCCCATTATCCAATACATCAATCTGGCCTGTTGTAGAAGGATGGCATTTGGTGACAAACAGATCCACAGAGTGATGAAAATAAATAAGACCAAACATGGGAACAGTGGCCTCATCGCTTCATAAAAGCCATACATTTTGCCTGTCTTATCTTTATATGATCTGAAATGTGAAAAATTGGTCATCAAAACAAGAACAGGACTTGATTCTTACTTACAGACGTGTGACCAAATTTAAAGTACATTTAAATCATCTGGACCCCGATGAGTGTACTGTAATAAACCGGACAACAATGAATTTAGGGTTTACCGTACTCTAAACAGTCCAACGCACAATGTTTTCTAACCAGCTGAACCTTGGTTCGAAATAGGCCCAGAACATGCAACTATGCCTTGATTCGAAATTGAACACAGGCATGGTGCATGGGATTGACTGGGAGTGTCCTGTCAATAAAACGCATTTCAATAACCAGACTTCACCAACAATACCAAGGTCTGCCTACAACCAAAGGGTCCTCCCATCGGGGTCCAGATGATTTAAACGTACTTTACTTTCGCAATCAACGTCATATGCACAACTACATTTCTCCAGTATCCTGCGAGTATTACGTATGATCTACCTTCAAATGGTTCACAGTGAAATATACAACATACCTGTATAAATTATACATCGTCATGGGCAATGACAGTCCTAAAGAGCCAACTGAAATGGAAAAGGATAAAATTAAAAGAAGGTGCCAAGAGACACTTCAATTTGGTCCTGACGATAAATTCTAAAGAATGAGGGCATTGCCACTTCTCCACAGAAAGATGTCCCTGCGACCGTATCAGGCCTTTTCATTGTCTTCAGGACGTCATCTCTGTGGCAATACGAGGTGCGAGCATGAAGCCACAACGTCACGGCACTGTGACGTTGACGTTCCGTACAACGTCACAGTGGAAAAGTTGATACGGTCACAGCGTTATCAAATGGCAGAAAAAGAATGGCTACCTCACCATTTTAATGGACTAACTGGCTTCACTCCCAAGCCACCCAGGGAAAAAACAACTCCAGCAGTAGTTCCTCATTGTCACTCCTATCCTAGCCATGGTCTTTCATCTTGCTGCAGTTTTGAACAGGCAGGCCTTTCAATTGCATGGACACTTTCACATCACACCCTGAATTTTTTTAGCCAATTCTGGGAACATTGACTTTGTTTTATTTGCTTTTCATTTTTAACATACCGGGTAATTTGGTTACAGTTTTTGAGTTTATCACGGCAAGCCATTAAGGTTAGTCTTGTTGTTTGTGCAATTTCCATTATGGTCAAAATTTGAAGTCCATCTCTGCTATTGATTTAAATCATTCAGGAATAGAATTGAGCATTCTGAGGTGCAGGAAATGTTTTGGGACATACGACACTCTCTTCACAAGGGCATGCAGTTGAAAGGCCTGACAGGGCCTGACAGGAGGAGACTAAACTACGTGTAGGCAAAAGGGGGCTGTTCATTTTCTTCACTTGATTGAGGAATCTGAGTTGTGATCCTTGGGAAAACGGAAAAAATGTGCTATGCACTTGCAAATTGCAGAGATTATTTGTTGTGCTGATACAGAATAATCGCTGCAATTTTCAGCTTCATAGCTTTCTCCATTTTCTCAAGGATCACATCTCAGATTCCTCAATTGACGAAAATGAACAGCCCCTTTTACATGTAAGTAAAAGCATTCACAAGGCCTTATTCACCACCCACTGACACGATGGCGATCTCTACTGATGACAAAGACAACTATAGGGTGAATTTCATGATATCTTGAGGTAAGTAGAGTGCGATGGAGGGCATTCGTTAGGAAATGGTCTGCTGGCACAGGACCTAATTGGTTCCAAGGACAGGGGCAACGCTGACAGCAATACAGGCCATCAATTCATTTTAAACTATCCTACTGGTCAGACAAGTTTTATACACTTAGTGACGGCCACAATAAAAATATGAATAACAATTACATGACCTTCTAACAGTATGACAAAATTTTTCAACAACTGTGCCATTCTGCAAGATGCAAATTCATAAAACTTGAATGATATGGCATACAAATGCTAAAATTTAGCCACAGGCACTAACAATGCCATTCCAAATGGACAAGTGCCAATTGTGAACACCTACTGTATTAATGAACACAAGAGAAACAGATCACGAAATTGAAGATGTACCGTAAGCGAACATGTGTGTAGGCCTACAATGGCTTACATACAGTGTCTCATGACATTGACAAGCTTGCATTGCAATGAGAGAACAAGGCTCAAGAGTTATAGAAAGGGGGGACCGAAGGTCTTACAAATGTACTGATGCATTGGAAAGGATCGCCGAAGGAGCCCCAGTGACTTATAAGAAAGGAGCTACAAATGTACTGATGCATTGGGAAGGAGGCCCAGTGACTTCCAAGAAAGGAGCTACAAATGTACTGATGCATTGGGAAGGAGCCCCAGTGACTTCCAAGAAAGGAGCCACAAATGTACTGATGCATTGGGAAGGAGGCCCAGTCACTTCCAAGAAAGGAGCTACAAATGTACTGATGCATTGGGAAGGAGGCCCAGTGGCTTTGTAGAAGATGCCACAAATGTACTGACGCATTGGGAAGGATGGCAGCATATGCCTGCCAATGGTGTGCATCGACAGAAGTCGCCATTTCCTAGCACTTCACTACATTACGGTGGGGCATCTTGAAGTCACGGCAGCACTGATCCAACTCTACAGGTCACAATCCTTCAGACTGGCAATAGAGATGAGAACACCTCGTTAATTTTTGCATCTCTCCTATGCCACATTTCCTCTGCCGCAAATATCACTGCTACCTTACGCCAGCAGCACATCAGGCCATATCGCAAATGAGCAAAATTGCCTTTTGACACACGTCAGGGTCCCCACCAGAGGGTACTTTGGGTACAAATATAGTACCCTAAAGAAATTTGAGGGTACGATATAGTACCCTGAAAAAATCCCTTCAGTAATGTTTTTCTTAAATTGTTACATTTCAAATGCAACTTTCATGCAGAAATAGACTAATTTTGCATTTTGGAGTGTAAAAAATGACTCTGGAGGCCATTATTAACAAACAAAAAATTTTTTTTCAAAAAAAATTTTTTCAAAAATTTTTTTTTTGAAATCCCCCTCCTTACAGGTCGTACCCTGGAAAAAAATCCTGGCGGAAACCCTGCATGTGTGCACTGGACAGTGATGAATGGAATATTCTGACCCATTATCAAACAATACCAACAACAATGTTACCAACCTAGTCTGCGGTGGCTGGCGAGAAGATCGGTGGCAACTAGATCGCTCGCAATATCGCCTGGTGTGCTGCTGGCTTTAAGTTTTTATAACACCTGAAAATGTTATATATCGATGTACTTACGAAATAAAGACAGGAGTGCCAAATCAGAAATTGTCACAGGCCCAATGCTATGTTTCCAGACTTTGTAGCTAAATATGTATGTCACAAGATAAGCAGCCGTCATTGCCTGAAAATGAGAAAACAAACCACGTGAACAATTTTATGCACCCTGCATCCCAGTCAGGGGCGGATCCAGGACCTAGGGATGAGGAACAGCCTGGTGCCTCCTACTTTGAAGCTGGACGCCCGACGCCAGGATCGTATTCTTGACTTGGGAAAGAGGGGAACCAATGGGAAACTTTGCTGCCGTTAGAGCCCGGTCCAGGAACGTCACAAAATTTAACGTCGCAGACATAGGCTACGACCTTGTGTCATTATGGATGACGTTGTGGCGTGCACTTCTTCTTTATGACGTCAAATTCTGTGACGTTCTTGGACAGGTAACTGCTGGCGGCATCGAACGCCAGTAAAGTCCCCCATTACCTGTAACACTGAAACACGTTCGTTGAAAATTCATGGTTGATTTCAACAAAGGTTTCCAAATTCAATAATTTCAGAGTAAATTTCGAAGACTTGTAACAGAAAAGAAGGACTCTGACCCTGCCAGTTCTGAAGTCATAGATGGAGGACAGTGTCAGCAGTGTTGTGACTGTGGTTTCTGACAACACATCTAAGTTCGTAATTCCAAGATTATTTTTCTGCAAGATTCTTCCTCGTGATTCAGCGACTGGTATTATAATTCACGTCAAGCCATGAAATAATGGAAATTATTCATCAGGTCAAAAAATTATTTCCCTCGGCGAAATTTTATCATACCTCAACTTTGAACATTATGATGATTTTTATATTTACAGTAGGGTAGGCCTATATAGGTCTACCCTGGCATGCAGCGCAGGCTTACTAACTACAGAAAAAAGTTCTGCAGCCAAAACATTCAAAAATCTGTGTTGGAAGTCGTCGAAGTATCCTCTGAGACATTCAGACCCCTGTGCTTAATGCCATGGAATAATGAAAATTATCGCATGGCACGTGACCGTAAATGACACGCNTGAAGTTGCTCGGTGAAATAATGACAAACTGTGGCAGGTTCGTCACTTTTGTCGAACTTTGACCTCTGTGACCTTGAAAAGTAGGTCAAATCAAAAACCCGTTATATATGTTATGTATCCTTATTAGCTACACCTATGATAAAAATTTGAAGATGATCTAGTCATTAGTTCAGGAGTTATTGTACTTTTTGTGTTTTTGGTTTCCGCCACCTGGTGGCCAAACTGAGAGTCGAATCGGACCGAAACTTGGTGTCGTGGGTCATCTGACCTAGGGGTATATATGTACCAAGTTTCAGATCAATAGCTCCAGCGGTTACGAAACGTGCCCTGCTAACGGACAACGACGACGACGACGACGGACGACGACGACGGACGACGACGGACGACGGACGCTGCACCATCGTAATAGCTCACCCCAGTGAGCTAAAAATTGCCTTTTGATGCACGTGTGCACTGGACAGTGATGAATGGAATATTCTGGCCCATTATCAAACAATACCAACAACGATGTTACCAACCTAGTCTGCGGTGGCTGGCGAGAAGATCGGTGGCAACTAGATCTCTCGCAGTATCGCCTGGTGTGCTGCTGGCTTTAAGTTTTTATAACACCTGAAAATTTTATATATCGATGTACTTACGAAATAAAGACAGGAGTGCCAAATCAGAAATTGTCACAGGCCCAATGCTATGTTTCCAGACTTTGTAGCTAAATATGTACGTCACAAGATAAGCAGCCGTCATTGCCTGAAAATGAGAAAACAAACCACGTGAACAATTTTATGCAACCTACATCTCAGTCAGGGGCGGATCCAGGACCTACATGTAGGGATGACATGAGGAACAGCCTGGTGCCTCCTACTTTGAAGCTCGACGCCCGACACCAGGAGCGAATTCTTGACTTGGGGAAAGAGGGGAACCAATGGGAAACTTTGCTGCCGTTAGAGCCCGGTCCAGGAACGTCACAAAATTTAACGTCACAGACATAGGCCACGACCTTGTGTCATTATGGATGACGTTGTGGCGTGCACTTCTTCTTTTATGACGTCAAATTCCGTGACGTTCTTGGACAGGTAACTGCTGGCGGCATCGAACAGCAGAAAAGTCCCCCATGACCTGTAACACTGAAACACGTTGAAAATTCATGGTTGATTTCAACAAAGACTTCCAAATTCAATAATTTCAGAGTCAATTTTGAAGACTTGTAACAGAAAAGAAGGACTCTGCACCTGCCAGTTCTGAAGTCATAGACGCAACACAGTGTTGTGACTGTGGTTTCTGACAACACATCTACATATGTACATGTAAGTTCGTAATTCCAAGATTATTTTTCTGCAAGATTCCATCTCATGATTCAGTTACTGGTGGAACATCACAAATTCTCCATCACATTTAAAGGACCCCGGTATTGCCACTTTTTCTCGACAGCTGGTGCCACCGCGCCACTCTCCAACCCAGGGACTAACTACGCTGTCGGGGAATTGACCCGATTTACTGCGTACATTTTGTAATGCATTTTCCTAGTTCATCTTACTGCCACTAGGTGGCTCCCTCTACGTCGGCAGTTAAATAAAGCATTTGAAATCCAATACCGTGCTCCTTTATGTTATTTTGTATATCAAAACGAATCAAAATCAAGATGAAGTCCGAGTTAAAAAACTTACTAACTGACTGATGTCGTAACCCCATGGCAGGAATAGAATACCCGTGTTGTACTTCTCCCAGTGTGACATGATGAAGCAACCGAGCACGCACATCAACACCAGGTGAAACTTGAATGCGTTAGCACCATAGTAATCACGACCAAACACTGAGTACATGGCCACCGGGAGACAGAGGGCCGCCCAGCTGTCCAGGCCATGGTCAAAAAGTTCACCAAGTGGCGTACTCGACTGGGTCCGACGTGCTTGTTTCCCATCGCAACCGTCTGAAAGGAAAGAGAGAGGACATTCTTTAGGCCACACTTTTTTTATTCTTTGGTTTACGGGCCCGCCGTCGTGGCAAAATGCCATTCCGAAAAAAAAATAAAATTGGGAAAATCAGTTTGTTTTATTTCCGCCGAAGTTCAAATGAGGTCTTCTGAGAAAAAAACAAATAAATGGAGTTGTTTTTATTCCCGCCGACCTTGATTTCAGCAGTCACGACAGCTAAAAATAAACAAAACCAACTGGCGTATGTCTATTTCCCGGCAGCGAGGACGGAAAGAAGCAGAAAAGAGGCATTTATAAAGAATTTATTTGGTTTTTTATTTCCTCCGATTTGTCTAACTTGTCATTCTGAAGCTGAAAATGAAAAAAATGAACTGAACTGAAGTTTTTTTTAATTTTTATTCCGTCCTCCGTACCTGGGCTCAAAATCTTTATGCCCGTAAACCAAAGGATATACTAACCATGGCCTTAACCTTCAACTAAAAGGCCCCCGAACATGATACATGTATATTTATTTCCTACAAAATATTTCGTACGATTTCTCATCCAATTTTATCAGAAGGAATATTTCGCATCCCGCCGTGGACTATCCCATTTATTTCCTAAGAAATATTACGTTGCAGCGTACATGTAAATGTTTTGTTAGGCCTATTGTGTATGACGAGAAAAATGACCTTGTCACGGGGTCATATTTTTTTGTAGGATTGACCTATATTATGCGAACAAAGGGGCACAAAGCATCAGTTGTACAATAATCGGCTACCACGGCGTACACGATAGGAATTATTTCCTATAGCATTTTATTGTACAAGAAAAATAAGACAGAACCCATTTGTGGATTTTTTCCTTCAGGACATAAAAACCTTTAATGCTGCTTCCACCAATATCCCACTTTTATCACAAAGATGTGCCAGGTCAACCCAACTTGTTGACTGCCCTAGACAAAATTTATGTCCTATTTTTGTGCAAAATAATTGTTGTAAACATGGGGCCGTATTTTAGAACGTTAAAAGTCCACCTTAAATCTATTGTTCTTGATGGTTTTACAATAGACTTATGTCGACCTTACCATGGTATACCATCAAGGCCTTGCAAACATTGACAACATGAAGACATGACTGTGTTTGTTCAGTTTTCCTGAATGGGGACCTTAGCCCACTGCCTCAATAGTGGTTAACACTAGTGGTTAACACTATTGAAATGAAACTGACATCCCGGTCCTGATCAATTTCCCACACAAAAGGCATCCATTGTATAGGACCGGGTTTCGGTGTGCTGCCCTCTGTCGTAGCTAGGATCTCCATTCCCATAAAACGTACTGAACACTGGTGTGATTGTTCTACATGTACCAGGTTAGAGGACAATTCGTCCCATAGGACATTTCATCCCTAAGGACAATTCATCCCCAAGGACAATTCGTTCCCTGTGTGATATATTATTCTTCCCTTACGACAATTCGTCCATGATGAATTAAATTGACTTGTTTCAATAAGCCAGGGCTCTTCATTCTTTAGTCTTTTGGGTACATTCTTTTCGTTTCAATTCAATCCATCCTTTAGGGAAGAACTGCCTGGGGACGAATTGTCAGTGGGGACAAATTGTCCATGGGAACAAATTGTCTGGGGACGAATTGTCCTAGAGTTGTTCTACTTGCATTTTGTCCAGCCGCAATCTCAGAATACTCCAGATCAGCAGGCAGTGATACACGTATTCAAAATCACATATATAGTAGAATTCAGCCCCACATTAGGCATGTTAGGCCTCAATTCATGGTTTCTGATCAACTCCATGATCAAGGCAAAAACTGGCATGCAAAAATTTACTTGAGCATAAACAAGACCCCTCGTATTTTCTTGAGTCGTGACTCAAAGTTTCCAAAACTTTCTCTACAATCAATGCTTGTTGTAATCAGCTCTCAAATCATTTGTTTTTTCAGTACAAATATTCCAACAAAAACTTACCTAACGTATGCGAGATGAAATTATTCAGGGCACAAACAAGCCAAACCCAGGCAGGAATTGGAGGCGATTCTGCCACTTCATCCGATGATGCCCAGAAATGTGGATCATAATACGTCAGCAGGGCAAAATTCACGAGCAGTTGAAGGAATCCAGTCAGGGTCATCAAGTTCGGAGCCAGCCATCTTGGCAGAAACTGTAATGAGAAAGACATAAGAATTTCACAAACATCTCAATGTTTTCAAACCATGACAGGATTCGTGTGCCAGTATCTGATTCCTGGTATACCAGGACAGCGATCATGACACACAATACCAAAGTTTACAATACTAGTTACAAGTAAATATTGTAAACTTTTGGTATTGTGATATACATGTACATGTACACATAGTACAGGCACATTACGAGTGACGTCATGATGCCATTTTAAGCGAATTTCCGCTACAACGTACACCACAGTGATGGTTTACTGGGACTTGGCACGCTACGTAAAGTCAAGACGCCAAAATACGACTGGCACTGAAATGGTTAAAGTGGCACTTAGTACAAACACTACAGTCACCACAGCAGTGTTTCCGCCAGAGGGTACTAAAGGTACTATGCTAAAGGAACAGAAAAGAGCCATTTTCTTTAACTTAATGGGGTTTTTGTTCATTTTGAAGAAATTAGTTGGCAACCCTCAAAAAAATTTCTGGCAGAGACCCTGCCACATGGACCACTACATGTACCTCGCCAAGCATGAAAAGTACTGCCAAACTAAAACAGTCTCAACCATGATTACCATGTCAACACCGACAGTGACATGATACGATTCGATGAATGAATTCATGCAGAAGCACAACAGGTATTTCCATGATAAATAGGGCAAATGCATTCAACACCAAGAAGGAAGCTTCGAGTTATAAAATCATTGGGCGAGGTGAATGCAATCATTTACATGTACATGTCACATGCACATGTACATGAAGGATGTCAAGCCTCTTTTTTGAACGTCATTTTTCAAGTGTCAATTTACATTTCACATTTTCCTCCTGAGAAATCCTAATGTTGGCATGGAAGCAGCCCTACCTATGACGCGCCATTAATGAAATGAATCTAAAAGATACTCAGCACACGTCACCACTTTCGTTGCTTATACAGGCAATTTTTGTGGTCGCCAGAAAATGGCCAAGCGTGTTGTGGCCAGCAACGACCACTCACCACGAAATTCTGTGAGTTGTCACAAGTTGCTGAAAATCAAACCAGTTTGATTTCTCACCACAGAAATTGCTCATAGTTGCCAGTTGTGGTGATGTGTGCGCCATCAGTAGCACACAAGATCACTGAGTGGTGACGTCTGCTGTAAATCGGCAATCGCCACAAAAATTGCCGACCACAAAAATTGCCTGTATGAGCAACGAAAGTGGTGACGTGAGCTGCTAGCTTATGTAAATAATATTGATTTTGCAAAGTCACTCACCTTAACCACCCAGTTCCAAAATGGATGTGTGATGTAGTTACTGACAGGACTGTTGTCAACAGAACTGTACTGAAAAAAGAAAATCATAAAACATACATCATTACTGGTAGTCGCACTAGGCATCTGTCAGATGTTGGTGCAGTGAAAATATAAAATGCCCGTATTACCCTCCAAAGCTACTAAAAGTTGTGGATTCAATTTCTAGACACACTGTTCTGGAACAGAAGCGATGAGGACAGTGAAGTTCTTAAGGTTGGGAGGGGTGACTGTCATTGATTGTTTTTGGTAGCTCTTAGGGGTAGGGCTACTGGTAATTTGGACTGACCTTTCCTCAGACACGTCACAAGTTAGCCAAGGAAATAAATGGACACAATATGTACTAATTGCACAAAAATTATCAGATTAATTCTGTCAGGACATGTGCTAAACAAAATGCTTGGTCAAATGGGCAACAAACTTACATACATGCAGATGAGTAAGCAGTCTAAATGTATTTTAATGAAAACAATCGGTACACAGTGGAAAGAAGACATTTCGACTCAATGCTCACCACAGACCAAGTGCCTGTTTCATAAAGTGACTTTAAGCTAATGGTACCTTTAACCAAATGGAAAATGCATTGAGTTAATGGCACCATTAGCTTAAAGTCACTTTATGAAACAGGCCCCATGACAACAGCTACATGTACATGTAGATCTACATATTCAGATATTGACTAAAAAGCTGGCACAATGTCCGACAACTACATGTCAAGTTGTCATCTGCACTTCAAGGTAAAAATAATCCATGCCCATGCATTGTTAGGTTTCAGACATATCAGTTTTTCTGGAAAATTGAACAGCATTGCCATTTCACAGCATATTATGCTTGTTGTGCAGGCTGTGACAGATGGGAACTACTGAACAATACAAGCAAACATGGCAAAGCGATCACTTTGAAGATAAATAAAAAATGAAAATGTTGGATCTATACAGTATACCGGAGGTACTCTTTGAAAATTTGATCGTAGTTTGAAACTCTCTCACAACAAGGCAACCTCACCAGCATTCAGAGACAACGATGTTAACCAAGGCTAAATCCCAATCCCGTGATGGGGATTTGGCCTAGTGGTTAATGTTGTACGCTGTCTCTGAATCCTGATGAGGTTGCCTTACACGTATGTGAGAGGTTCCAACCCTGATTGAATTTACTAACAAATATCACTTCGGCATCTTTGGTCCATAAAATAGCAGAAGTGGAGTCAGTTGTTGGCTGCCAGTGCTGTGCATGACAACAGCATAGCTCATACCAATCAGCTCTACCAAGATGTTGATTCGAACATGTTGATAGTGGGATTTTCATGTCATCTCACACTCAGACACTGTCATTCCACCGTGCACATCCCTGGGCCCATCATAAAACTACCTACTTAAAAGTTATACTCCGAATCTAGATGCGGATAAATTTTGTAGTGGAATGGCAATAACACCGGATCTATTTGTAGTATTATGCTCGGCTACAGGTGGCTCACGGTCGCTTGCGACTGTGCATGACCTATCCAAACTAAATAGATCCGCACTTAATAGAACCGGACTTATTAAACCCGGCAATTCTGTAATGGAAGCAGAACAAATACCGGCTTTTTTTGTAGTGGAAGCGCAACTATAATGGCATTGCCAATTTTCCATGCCAAGGACATAGTCTTTGTTAGCCTTGGTTACCCCTAGGGCCTGTCATGCCTGTTACGTGCAGTCAATCAACTGTGACCTTGGCAACTTTCACTACTTGCCCAAGACCAACATGGCCATGAAGCCTATTAGTCATGTTAGTGTTATTACAGTATGCAAAAAGTCAGCTTTCGGAACTGTTTGAGCACTGAATATCATAATATGGCTACCCCTGTCACCATCCACATACATGTAATGGCAACATCTGATGGAACAGACAAGGTCAAAATCAATGAATGACACTCAAAATATTGGAACAAGAATAGAAAATCTGTGGACTTGTTGCCAGAAAGCCAGACATGCCAGCTGCTGCCTTCCACACCCATCAGCTGCCTTCCATTTGCTGCCAGCTTTTTCTAGGGAGTTATACATGTAATCTGAACTAAATTTTGTGACACTGATGATAGGGAACCCAAGACCTGTCGGATGTCACTGAATGCATAACAAGGGCTGTCAGATTCCCTGTGCATTGCTCTGCTAGCCTACTGTTTTGTTTACCTTGTTGTTACATAGGCCTAGTACATATTTCTGGGGTTCGTAAGAACACTGGATCGGACCGAATCGGAGCATTAAGTCACCGAATCAAAGTCAACTAACATTCGTTTTTCTTCTTAAACACAAGAACCATGAATTATAATGATTTAGAAATAAAAATAAAAGGCAAATTTACACTTTAATGTTGCATTTTGTTAGAAATCTACCGTCTGAAAGAAACACGCATGCTGTATTGTTGTGGCACAACAACGGCAAGCACGGTAGCGCCACGGCTGTGTCACGGCAGATAGGCCTATGGGAATTAGCTGCTGACATTAGCCTGGCTTTGAACAACAGCCAGAATCAGAGTTCATTCATTAAAAAATCAATTATCTCCCGGATAATACGCAATATCTGTTCATTATAGGCCTAGGCGGCAGGCCTATTCCAATAAACAAACATATAAGATTAAGAACTTGTGGTTAAACTTCATTCATACCAAACATGCCAAACCAAAGCCAACTTCGATTCGGTGCAAAAGTGTCCCAATTCGGTGTTCTTACGAACCACATATTTCTGCTATTGAAATGTGGCCTAGCTAGTAGGGTCTGTCGGTAACTGGTGATTTCGTTAAATGTACAGCGGCGGCGCTGATGGTTGGGCCCTTTCCGCCTCGCTGATTTATGCTGATTAGCCATGTGCTAGGTGCGATAAGGCCTATGTCCGACAACTACATGTCAAGTTGTCATCTGCACTTCAAGGTAAAAATAATCCATGCCCATGCATTGTTAGGTTTCAGACATATCAGTTTTTCTGGAAAATTGAACAGTCATTGCCATTTCACAGCATATTATGCTTGTTGTGCAGGCTGTGACAGATGGGAACTACTGAACAATACAAGCAAACATGGCAAAGCGATATCACTTTGAAGATAAATAAAAAATGAAAATGTTGGATCTATACAGTATACCGGAGGTACTCTTTGAAAATTTGATCGTAGTTTGAAACTCTCTCACAACAAGATGACATTGTAAATGTCTGATGGTTCCCGCTTGTTAAGAGGACCTTACAGGCATGACAGGCAGCCTGCTGGCAGCCATTTTGATGTGCTCAAATCAAATCATCAGATTTGACCTTGACCTTGACCTCTGATCATCAAGGCCATTGCATAATCAAAATGGGCATCCTCAGTAACCTAACAGTGGGTGATATCATGCTTCCACCTCTGCCATAGGCAGAGATATATCAAATTATCAAAGTATGACCTTGACCTTGACCTCTGATCATCAAGGTCATTGCATAATCGAAATGGGCATCCTCAATAACCTAGGTATGGGTGATATCATGCCTCTACCTTTACCAAAGGCCGAGAAATTTCGAATTATCAAGTTTGACCTTGACCTTGACCTCTGATCATCATTGTCATTACATAATCGAAATGGGCATCCTCAATAACCTAAGTATGGGGGATATCATGTCTCTATCTCGACCACAGGCAGAGAAATTACAATTTTTCATGTTTGACCTTGACCTTGACCTCTGACAATCAAGGTCATTGCATAATCGAAATGTGCATCCTCAATAACCTAAAGTGTGGGTGATATCATGTCTCTATCACTACCACAGGCAGAGATATTTCAAATTTTCAAGTTCGACCTTGACCTCTGACCTTGACCTTGACCTCTGATCATCAAGGTCATTGCATAATCGAAATGGGCATCCTCAATAACCTAAGTATGGGTGATATCATGCCTCTACCTTTACCACAGGCAGAGATATTTCAAATTATCAAGTTTGATATATCAAAATCTCATGATATTTCGAACACCCGGACACTTGAGGCTGAGAATTTCAACATAGTCCAGTCCTTGGATAAGTAGGCATGAACTAAGACTTGTTTCATGTTGCTCAGTTGACAGTATGGCAAGTTATCTGAAAATATCAAATTCGTGATATCGATATCACCATGATCCCAACATCTCACATCAAAAGTAATCAGCCCATTCAATTCCTAAGGTATGAAAACCTAAGGGTAGAACTTATTTCCATTGCTGTAGGTGTTGAAGGAGCCGAGTTATGCCATCAGATAAAAGCGTGACAGACAAAATATCGAGTCCAATATGTTGATTACATCATGATGGAGACATCTGAGATTGAAAATTATTGGCTCATTGGATTGCCCAGGTAGACAAACCTAGGGGTAGGATTTGTTTCCAAGGCTCTAGCTGTTCAAGGATATGAGATATGAAGGTGTGACAGACCGGACACACAGAAACACAGACACACACACAGACACACACACACGCACACACACACACACACACAGACACCATGACCAAAAACAATATGGTTCCCGATCTGATTGATCGGGAACCATAACAAGGCAACCTCACCAGCATTCAGAGACAACGATGTTAACCAAGGCAAAATCCCAAACCCGTGATGGGGATTTGGCCTAGTGGTTAATGTTGTACGCTGTCTCTGAATCCTGATGAGGTTGCCTTACACGTATGTGAGACGTTCCAACCCTGATTGAATTTACTAACAAATATCACTTTGGCATCTTTGGTCCATAAAATAGCAGAAGTGGAGTCAGTTGTTGGCTGCCAGTGCTGTGCATGACAACAGCATAGCTCATACATTGTACCAATCACATGAATCAGCTCTACCAAGATGTTGATTCGAACATGTCGATAGTGGGATTTTCATGTCATCTCACACTCAGACACTGTCATTCCACCGTGCACATCCCTGGGCCCATCATAAAACTACCTACTTAAAAGTCTATAGTGTGACACTTATCCTTTGTTCAACACAAAAGATAAGTATCACACTTTGACTTACATGTACCCGGTATGTTTATGAATATGGACTTGAACCTCATGACATTGACAGACACAAAAATGACAAAGGCATCCCTGTTGGTGAATACAAAATAAGCATGTCACTAACTTTAGCGAGGCCAGGGCAGAAGTCATAATGGCATTGCCAATTTTCCATGCCAAGGACATATGTCTTTGTTAGCCTTGGTTACCCCTAGGGCCTGTTACGTGCAGTCAATCAACTGTGACCTTGGCAACTTTCACTACTTGCCCAAGACCAACATGGCCAAAGCCTATTAGTCATGTTAGTGTTATTACAGTATGCAAAAAGTCAGCTTTCGGAACTGTTTGAGCACTGAATATCATAATATGGCTACCCCTGTCGCCATCCACACACATGTAATGGCAACATCTGATGGAACAGACAAGGTCAAAATCAATGAATGACACTCAAAATATTGGAATAAGAATAGAAAATCTGTGGACTTGTTGCCAAAAAGCCAGACATGCCAGCTGCTGCCTTCCACACCCATCAGTTGCCTTCCATTTGCTGCCAGCTTTTTCTAGGGAGTTATACATGTAATCTGAACTAAATTTTGTGACACTGATGATAGGGAACCCAAGACCTGTCGGATGTCACTGAATGCTTAACAAGGGCGGTCAGATTCCCTGTGCATTGATCTGCTAGCCTACTGTTTTGTTTACCTTGTTGTTACATAGGCCTAGTACATGTACATATTTCTGGGGTTCGTAAGAACACTGGATCGGACCGAATCGGAGCATTAAGTCACCGAATCAAAATCAACTAACATTCGTTTTTCTTCTTAATAAACGCAAGAACCATGAATTATAATGATTTAGAAATAAAAATAAAAGGCAAATTTACACTTTAATGTTGCATTTTGTTAGAAATCTACCGTCTGAAAGAAACACGCATGCTGTATTGTTGTGGCACAACGACGGCAAGCACGGTAGCGCCACGGCTGTGTCACGGCAGATAGGCCTATGGGAATTAGCTGCTGACATTAGCCTGGCTTTGAACAACAGCCAGAATCAGAGTTCATTCATTAAATGAAATGGTCCATGGACCATGTGCTCACTGGGTTGGACATAATAGTCTAATGACAGAGGGAGGTACATATCAGTTATGAGCAATCTGGGTCAAGTCATTCCCAGAAAAGACTTTGATGATTTTTGGGTTATGCCACCTGGCGGCCATATTAGATGTCCGATCGGGCTGCAACTTCACATGTACATAAAGGTCATCTGCAGGGGACCACATAGCACATTGGAGCACTTTGGGTCAAGTCGTTCCTGAGTTACAGCACTTTGATGATTTTCGAGTTACGCCACCTGGCGGCCATATTGGATGTCCGATCGGGCCGAAACTTCACATGGACATAAAGGTCATCTGCAGGGGGCCACATAGCACATTGGAGCGCTTTGGGTTAAGGCATTCCCGAGTTACAGCACTTTGATGATTTCCGGCTTACGCCACCTGGCGGCCATATTGGATGTCCGATCGGGCCGAAACTTCACATGGACATAAAGGTCATCTG
>NMRB01001098.1:140477-154777 GCA_002633025.1 Notospermus geniculatus | reverse complement strand
ACAAGGCTAAGAATCAGCAAAGCTGGTACAACACGATATATGGCAATCTCAATGTGATCATCTCTGCAAGCCATGTCTGAGTGAAAATGCATGTCTGCTATTTCCCCTATCTGCTACATGTAGTTTTATATTCGGAAGGCAACCTAATCTTCATAGTGTAACCAAAGGTTTCATGCTGTCTTGCTTGTGACGTAAAAGAAATGCAACTTTGATCATCCAGCCCTGGTTGTGACAGAAAAAAGAAGTTGAAGACAAATTTGATCATGCTGTCCTGATTGTAACAGGCAAGGAATACAAAGACAAACTTTTTTTATGCTTTCTAAGTTGGGGAAACACTGAGGCAGTCAAGGACAACTTTTGTTCATGCTGTCTTGCTTGTGACACACAACTTTGTGAAAGGCAACTTTGATCATCCAGCCCTGGTTGTGACAGAAAAAGAAGTTGAAAACACCCTTTGATCATGCAGTCCTGTTTGTGACAAACATGGAAGGCAAGGACAACCTTTGATCATGCTATCCTGGTTGTGACACACAAGGAAAAACTTTGGAAGACAGGGACAAACGTTCACCTGCTGTTCTCGTTGTGACAGCCGAACATATGATTATGCTGTCATGATTGTGACAAACAAGGGAGGCAAGGACAACCTGTGGTCATGCTGTCCTGGTTGTGGCAGACAAGGAAGGCAAGGACAAACTTTGATCATGCAGTCATGTTGACAGACAAGGAAGGCATGGACAAACTTTCATGCAGTCCTGTTTTGACAGACAAGAAAGGCAGGGACAAACTTTGATCATGCTGTCCTGGTTCTGGCAGACAAGGAAGGCAAGGACAAACTTTGATCATGCAGTCCTGGTTGTGGCAGACAAGGAAAGGCAGGGACAAACTTTGATCATGCTGTCCTGGTTGTGGCAGACAAGGAAGGCAAGGACAAACTTTGACATGCAGTCCTGTTGACAGACAAGGAACGCATGGACAAACTTTCATCATGCTGTCCTATTTATGACAAGCAAGGGATGTGAAGGACATGCTGTCCTGATTGTGACAGACAAGGAAGGCAGGAACAACCTTTGATCATGCTGTCCTGGTTGTGACAGACAAAGCTATGTACCGGTATGATCATGCTTTCTTGATTGTGACAAACAAGGAAAGCAAGGACAACCTTTGATCATGCTATCCTGGTTGGGAAACACAAGGCAGGCAAGGACAACCTCTGATCATGCTGTCTTGCTTGTGACTTACAACTTTGATCATCCAGCCCTGGTTGTGACAGAAAAAGAAGGTAAAGATGACAAAGTTCAGTTTGAGACAAAAAGGTAATGCAAAGGACAATCTTTGATCATGCTGTCCTGATTGTGACAAACAAGGAAGACAGGGGCAAACTTTGAACATGCTGTCCTGGGTGTGACAAGACAAGGAAGGCAAGAACAAACTTTGACCATGCAGTTTTGAAAGACAAGGAAGGCATGGACAAACTTTCATCCTGCTGTCCTGATTTTGGCAGACAAGGAAAGCACTGACAACCTTTGATCATGCTGTATTGCTGTGACGTACAACTTTGATCATCCAGCCCTGGTTGTGACAGAAAAAGAAGGTGAAGACAACCTTTAATCATGCAGTCCTTCCTGTTTGTGATAAACAAGGGATGTAAACTTTCTTCATGCTGTCCTGGTAGTGAGAGACAAGGAAGGCAAGGACAACCTTTGATCATGCCGTCCTGGTTGTGAGACACAAGGAATCATCAAGGAAGTGATGGGAAACAATTGGTAGCCTATGCTATGCAGGCTTGTCCATTGGTTGTGACACCAAGGAAGACAAGGAAGTCATCGAATATGTAGCTTGTTTATTTGCTGCGATGCAAAGGACGCCCTGGGCAGCCTGTTCACTGGTTGTGACATCAAGGAAGTGATGGGAAGTTTGTTGTGACACAAGGAGACAAGGAAATCCATCGGGGATGCAACTTGTTTATTGTTTGTGATGCAAAGGGGAGACGTGGGCAACCATTGGGTAGCCTATGCAGCTTGTTCATTACTTGTGACTAAAGGGAAACAAGGGAAAGCCATCGAATATGCAGCTTGTTTATTGGTTGTGATGCAAAGAAAGATATGGGAAAACCGTTGGGTAGCCTGGGCAGCTTGTTCATTGGTTGTGACACAAAGTGAGACATAGGAAAACCAGTTGGTAACCTATGATATGCAGCCTGTTCGTTGGTTGTGACGCAAAGGGAGACAAGGGAAATCCATCGAGTGTGCAGCGTGTTTTTTGGTTGTGAGGCAAGGGAGCCGCAGCCTACTCATTGGTTGTGACAAGCGGGCAAGGAAGACTCATCTGATTCTCACCAGTCTATCTGGCCTATGGCCTTGTTTCGACAAGATGGAAGACTAGGGAAATCCATCGAGTATGTAGCTTGTTTATTGGCTGTGACACCAACGGAAAACGTTTTGAGCCCTCTGGACCTCGGCGACAGCCTTCTTGGCCTTGTGACATAGATGCTGAGGTAGGTCAAAGCTTTCAACGCTGGGATTTTATGGTAGGCTATAATCTCAATTACGAATGTCACAATTGGGACGAAATGAACACAAAGTTGACACTAACAAGTCACCCATACAAATTACTTGTGATCGGCGATTAGGTCCTGATCTAAATGAATCGGGGACAATTGGGGGAAATAAATGAAATTATTATTCCTTTTTGGACCGATCTATGGTAATTTGTAAGTAGTTTATTGAGCATTGGCTCGAAATATTATCAAACGCACGAGGAAGTTCAGAATTACAGTTACGCCTCGATGACGGATATCGAATCATTCACGTTTCCTCTCCTCGATATTCTCCGACACCATGGTCGTCGCTTTCCGTCGATACTGATACAGAAATCACAGTGACACATTTTTCGCCAACCTTCCGTCGGATTTGGATTTATTTTTGAATAGGATGCAATGTAGTTAGGAGTGGGGTATAGGGGAGGAACGATGAAATATTTCACTTGCCGGGGTTCAGCCGCTTTATTTGTTTTAACCGCGTTGCTGATCACGTATTGTCACGGTAGGTTCATTTTTCATCGTCTTTCTCTCAAATATTAGCGAGGTTTCGCAAAGCTGACGAAACACGAAGTACGAAATACGAAAGTCAACTTCACTTCCAGGGCTTCATGTATTTCTGGAGATTGTTGGTACCACAAATGTCCCTGCTGCCAGTGCGTATCTCAGCACATCATGTAAGACAGAGGGAGTTATGGTGTATCTTGAATTTTTAAATTTCCACTTCGTATCTACGAAGTGGAAACGAAAGATAAATTTCAAAGTTTAATATAGGCTTATACCGTAACTCTATCGGTCTAACGTCATACGTTAAAAGACGCTCTTGAAGCAGGCGATATTTGTGGGACCACCATCTCCTGAAATACATTACGTCATGGAAATGAAGTTCAATTTCGTATTTCGTACTTCGGGTTTCGTCAGATTTGCGAAACCTCACTATTTTTAAGCGCTGGAGAAGTGCAGTGCAACAAAAATATCGAGGCGCCAGGGTGTAATTAACGTCACGTTTTAGGACAAGGGACAAAGACATTTTTTTAAACAATCTACAGATCTGGGCCAAAGTATCCTGAAGAAATCAGGGCAGACTACACGGAAAGTCCGATAGTGCTTTCGGTGCCTATCGGCGGTTTAGTTATGAGAAAATGCGTTATAACTAGGCCTACATGCAAGTAAATGCCGATAGGCGCCGGCAGCACTATCGGACTTTCTGTGCGGTCGGCCCGGGTCCTCTTAGCATCGTTCCCAAGCTATAGAGAGCGTGGGCAGCCCGCACAGAATGTCCGATAGTCCTTTCGGTGCCTATCGGCGGTTTAGTTAATGGAAAAATGCATTATAACTAACTGTCGATAGGTGCCGGTAGCACTATCGGACTTACTGTGCGGTCGGTCCTGATTACTTCAGGATGGGGCCAAAGTTCGGAAACGGAAATTCCACCATCCTGGTGCAGCCCAAAACGCCAAGCTAAGATCACGTGTTCATACATGTAAATCTACTTAAGTCTAAGTGTCACACTTATCCTTTGTTCAACAAAAAAGTAAGTATCACACCTTGACTTAAGTATACCCATGAGGACGATTACCTTTCAGGGTTTCTCAAGATAGTCTGCGGTGGCAGAGACAGCCCTGTCGGTTGTGACGATGGCAAAGGCATCGCCATCAAGCGGGTGTTCGGCTGTGACGGATGCAGCGGCGAGGAGTGCACCGAAGCAATACTGGATAAGACGAACGCCGACAATGTTTGGTCGACGTGCAACATGTCCTCTAGTTGCGACATTGTTCCTAACAACCTGAGGGAGCAGCAGGGAATTGGATTGGAGTATCGGTGTGAAGGTACGCGTTCGCGACAACATCATCCACAGAGAGTTTTCGCAAAGCCTCCGAAACGCTAAAGCACGGTTCATTGGCACACGGATCCGATCCGTTTCCAGTCCGTTTGCCCCTAGTTTTCCGGATACGACAACGCTGAAGTCCATTTGATAGATTTTTTACGGACCTGAATCGGACCAATTCCGTGTGCCAATGAACCTTGCTTTACGCGAACGCCAAACCCATTGTTCGATACCACGAAGAGAGCACCGAACAAACAGATAGACGTTCGCGTTGGCGTTTCGAGGGCTTTGCGAAAACTCTATGGTCAAACATTGAATTGCATCTGACGATAAAAATCGCCAGTGTCTCGTGCGCGGAAGACGCATGCAGGGAGACTGCCACGCGATAAAAATCGCATGCGGTTGTCTCGTGAGCGGAGGACGGAAAACTGTTGCCACTCTCGCCACGCGATAAAATCGCCTGTTATGTCCTCGTGTGCTGCTGTAGGTCAGTAAAATTGACGACATCCGATGAAACAATCATGACATCTGATGATCATCTGCATCGTTGTGATCCGTTCATTAGGACAGTGTTGGGATATCATGAATTGGCCCAATGCCTCTCACGCTCTACGACTAATCATAATCTAGATGCCTATAGGACAACCTACAGATCACGGCATTCAGAGGTCTAGACCTAACTAGAAAAAAAATGGGACAACACTTTTCTTGTCATCGGAAATTAATGGAAATCTCGATATCCGGAGATGATTTTGTTTAATGATAATATGATATGCATGTAGTAGAATTTGTTTCGTCGATGCTACAGTGTAGCCCATAAAAGTGTCAGTACTCGAACAAACGCGTTTCTATTGTTTTAGGATGGGACCATACTTGGCTTCCTGTTTCCCAAAAGCGGCTGGATATGTGAAGCATTGAATCATTTAGCCTGAAGATCTGTTGATTTGCAATCGATGTCATCAATGAGCATCACACTGGACTGTCTTCTTCGACGACTGAATTAAGTTTGATTTTGGGTAATTATTTTGCATACCATTGATGTCATCTTCTGCAAAACAACAGTATTTCAAGGTACGTTTTATGGTGGTGGCGGTTTTATAAGTACAGGTATTTGTGACCCACTCTAGCAAAATAGGCACTTGTCAAAACTCGAGGAAAGGGTTGACGACCTTACAACACAATAGCTGAAATGTATGTCTCTGCAGATTGGCAATAGTAGTGGACAGCAGTGATAATAGTGAGCTTCTGCAAGTGCCCGGTTAGGCTCTACGACGACGTTTATCTATTGTGTGAGTGCACCCAAACAATAGATAGACGTAGTCGTATGGCCTAACCTTGCGCTTGCAGAAGCTCTCTAATATTTGAGTACATGTAAACTGATGACCAATGATGATCACTTTGCTGGAGTGGGTCACATTTTTGGTGGGAATTTACCATGCAGCTAGCTTTTCACTTGGAAATAAATCATTCAAGCAATGGAAATGTTCACTGGTGACAGGGTTTGTGAACACTTTCCACTTACCCATACTTGGGATCAAAAACCATAGTGTTAGACTTCTGACAATATTGAAATGCAATGTGCTTCTGTGACATTTAAATGCTTGTCCCACAAAAAGCTCTGATAATTGATATTATTTTGCTGCCCTGACAGAATCTCAAATAGTAGATAGTGGTGCTTGTTGCATTGATTTGACAGATGGGGCTAAGCCAAGTTTCATTTACAGGAAGTAAAGCTGTGGCAATGTGGTAGAGCAATGCCTTGGACCAAAAATAGGTAAAGACTTGTGGTCTTGATAAATAACTTGTGATCTTCTACTTTTGATTAGAGTAAATCAGACTCTTGTCACTTCTTCCTAATACTTGTATTATGTAATTCTACACCTACATGTATACTTAAGAATGGTCTTCCATGATTTCAACCATTTTGTTGAACTTAGTTTCAGTGACAATCCAGGCTATTTTCTAGGAACCACCCTATTATAAATTTGTTTGGGTTGTCATAATAATACCAGTGGATCACAGTAAGTTTCCATCGATTGAAGATGTAACTCTTGCTCGATTCACGCCCTACTCATATGGAGCATTTACTGTCTTGCCCTGTTATATTGTGATGCTTGCAGATCAGGGCTTATTTTCATAAAACCTTGCTAGGCTTAGTTACATGTACTTGCTGAAGTGCCCAGTTCGTACATGTAGAAATCAATGCACACAACTAGCAATCAACAAAGCTAGCAAGGTTTCATGAATAAAGGTTGTGTTATTTTTGCTTTGAGAAAGTTCGAATGGCATTTTTGCTTCTAGTTATATTTTTTGTAGTGTTTAGAATGACATCAACATGTCCTGTGTACATCGTGTCTGAGGTGAGACTGAATTGGACCAGAAATCACAGTTAAATATTACTAAGAAGTTTATAAAAAAGCAGTACAAGTTGTACACAGATTGTCTTTCATTACGTATATCAATTACATGTGTAAGTACATTAGCAATACCTGGTGCAGCCAGAGAGACTGGCATTCACTTAAAATCTTGTTCCGTAAATTGAAATACTGTGGTCGCAGAGTTATGCCAGATTGGGGGCAGTTCTATATGCCTACATTATAACCCGCAGGAGTAGCCTTAAATAAATGAAAGGAATGCCCGAATACAAATCTCGGGAAGGCATGTCTTGGATTCATTCATATTGAAAACATGAAACCAAAATCGTGCCCATGTAATATGGTAATAGCAAAATGGGCGGATATGAAGCCAATCCGGCATAACTCCGCGACCACAGTATGTTTTGCAATTATATGGATCTCTAAATATTACTGGTGTTACTAATCATCAAGCTATTAAAAGAACCTTCAATTTATATAATTACTGCTGTGAAGAATGTAACAATGTCTTGTTGGATTCATTTGTGACCCATCTGTCTTTTAAGTCATTTCTCATCAGGACAAGAAGTGTGATGTCACACCATCTTGAGTCCTTTATCTAATCTGGTCTACATAGCATTTACGCTGAATACTTGTAATCAAGATATACATTTATGAGGCAGTCTAGGAAAGCCCATCGGATGTCACTGAATGATCAACAAGGGCTGTCTGATTTCCTGTGCATTGATCTGCTACTGTTTACATGTTACAAAGTACATTTCAGCTATTGAAATGTGCCAGTTCACCAAGGCGATTACCACTTCGGTAATGCAACATCCAACGGGTTTTCCTAGACTGCCTCACATGTAGTTTCATATCTTCTGTTTTTATATTACGGTCTCTTTCATAAATAAAACAGATTTGTAACAATCTATTGTTTGTTGTTCAGTTACTTGGGGGGGGGGGGAGATTGGATATTGCTAACAGGGCTAAGAGATTTTGGCGGAAAATACCGCCCATAGCAAAGCTGGTACAACACAATATATGGCAATCTCAATGTGATCCTCTCTGCAAGCCATGTCTGAGTGAAAATGCATGTGTGCTACTTCCCCTCTGCTACATGTAGTTTTATATTCGGAAGGCAACCTAGCCTTCCTAGTGTAACCAAAGGTTTCATGCTGTCTTGCTTGTGACGTAAAAGAAATGCAACTTTGATCATCCAGCGCTGGTTGTGACAGAAAAAAAGAAGTTGAAGACAACTTTGATCATGCTGTCCTGATTGTAACAAGGAAGCCAAGGACAACCTTTGATCATGCTGTCTTGCTTGTGATGTATACAAGGAATGCAACTTTGATCATGCTGTCCTTGTTGTGACAGACAAGAAAGGCAGGGACAAACTTTGATCATGCTGTCCTGGTTACGACCGACAAGAAAGGCAAGAACAACCTTAAATATTTGATAATGCTATCCTGGTTGTGGCAGACAAGGAAGGCAAGGAGAAACTTTCATCATGCTGTCCTATTTGTGACAAGCAAGGTATGTAAAGGACATGCTATCCTGATTGTGACAGACAAGGCAGGCAGGAACAACCTTTTGTCCATGCTGTCCTGGTTGTGACAGACAACGAAGGCAAGAACAAACTTTGATCATGCAGTCCTGTTTTGAAAGACAAGGAAGGCATGGACAAACTTTCATCCTGCTGTCCTGATTGTGACAACAAAGGAAAGCAAGGATAACCTTTGATCATGCTATCCTGGTTGGGAAACACAAGGCAGGCAAGAACAACCTCTGATCATGCTGTCGTGCTTGTGACGTACAAGAAATGCAACTTTGATCATCCAGCCCTGGTTGTGACAGAAAAAGAAGGTGAAGATGACAAAGTTCAATTTGAGACAAAAAGGGAATGCAAAGGACAATCTTTGGTCATGCTGTCCTGGTTGTGACAGACAAGGAAGGCAGGGGCAAACTTTGAACATGCTGTCCTGGGTGTGACAAGACAAGGAAGGCAAGAACAAACTTCGACCAAGCAGTCCTGTTTTGAAAGACAAGGAAGGCATTGAAAAACTTTCATCCTCTGTCCTGATTGTGACAAACAAGGAAAGCAATGGCAACCTTTGATCATGCTGTCCTGGTTGGGAAACACAAGGCAGGCAAGAATAACCTCTGATCAAAGAATAACCTCTGATCATGCTGTCTTGCTTGTGCCGTACAACTTTGATCATCCAGCCCTGGTTGTGACAGAAAAAGAAGGTGAAGACAACCTTTAATCCTGCCGTCCTTCCTGTTTGTGATAAACAAGGGATGCAAACTTTCTTCATGCTGTCCTGGTAGTGAGAGACAAGGAAGGCAATGACAACCTTTGATCATGCCGTCCTGGTTGTGAGACACAAGGAATCATCAAGGAAGTGATGGGAAACAATTGGTAGCCTATGCCATGCAGGCTTGTCCATTGGTTGTGACACCAAGGAAGACAAGGAAGTCATCGAATATGTAGCTTGTTTATTTGCTGCGATGCAAAGGACGCCCTGGGCAACCTGTTCACTGGTTGTGACATCAAGGAAGTGATGGGAAACAATTGGTAGCCTATGCTACGCAAGTTTGTTGTGACACAAGGAGACAAGGAAATCCATCGGGGATGCAGCTTGTTTATTGTTTGTGATGCAAAGGGGAGATATGGGCAACCATGGGTAGCCTATGCAGCTTGTTAATTGGTTGTGGCCAAAGGGAAACAAGGGAAAGCCTTCGAATATCATGCAGCTTGTTTATTGGTTGTGATGCAAAGAAAGATATGGGAAAACCGTTGGGTAGCCTGGGCAGCTTGTTCATTGGTTGTGACACAAAGTGAGACATAGGAAAACCAGTTGGTAACCTATGATATGCAGCCTGTTCGTTGGTTGTGACGCAAAGGGAGACAAGGGAAATCCATCGAGTATGCAGCGTGTTTTTTTATTGTGAGGCAAGGGAGGACGCAGCCTGCTCATTGGTTGTGACAAAAATATATATTTTGGTTGTGATAAGCGGGCAAGGAAGACTCATCTGATTCTCACCAGTCTATCTGGCCTATGGCCTTGTTTCGACAAGATGGGAAGACTAGGGAAATCCATCGAGTATGTAGCTTGTTTATTGGCTGTGACACCAACGGAAAAAGTTTTGAGCCCTCTGGACCTCGGCGACAGCCTTCTTGGCCTTGTGACATAGATGCTGAGGTAGGTCAAAGCTTTCAACGCTGGGATTTTATGGTAGGCTATAATCTCAATTACGAATGTCACAATTAGGACGAAATGAACACAAAGTTGACACTAACAAGTCACCCATACAAATTACTTGTGATCGGCGATTAAGTCCTGATCTAAATGAATCGGGGACAATTGGGGGAAATAAATGAAATTATTATTCCTTTTTGGACCGATCTATGGTAATTTGTAAGTAGTTTATTGAGCATTGGCTCGAAATATTATCAAACGCACGAGGAAGTTCAGAATTACAGTTACGCCTCGATGACGGATATCGAATCATTCACGTTTCCTCTCCTCGATATTCTCCGACACGCTGGTCGTCGCTTTCCGTCGATACTGATACACACAGAAATCACGGCGGTGACACATTTTTCGCCAACCTTCCGTCGGATGGGTGGGATAAAGATGATATCGGACTACCGTAATACAATATCAAGTGCAAGACTATAAGTGATTGGATTTATTTTGAATAGACTACGATGTAGTTAGGAGTGAGGTATAGTAGGGGAGGAACGATGAAATATTTCACTTGCCGGGGCTCAGCCGCTTTATTTGTTTTAGCCACGTCGCTGATCACGAAATGTTACGGTAGGTTCATTTTTCATCGTCTTTCCTTCACTTATGGGATTTCTACTACGTAGAAAGTGCCCGAGGAAGACCCCAGTTGGGGTCGAAAATTTGCGAGATTTGGAGACGACTTCACATTTACTATTAAGCGCTGAGAAGTGCAGTGCAACAAAAATGTCGAGGCGTTAACCTGTCTTGGCGCCTACGTGTAATTAACGTCAAGTTTTAGGACAAGGGGCAAAGGCATTTTTGTAACAATCTATAGCTCTGGGCCAAAGTATCCTGAAGAAATCAGGGCCGACCGCACCGAAAGTCCGATAGTGCTTTCGGTGCCTATCGGCGGTTTCGTTATGAGAAAATGCGTTATAACTACATGTAAGTAACTGCCGATAGGCGCTGGGAGCCGCTATCGGACTTTCTGTGCGGTCGGCCCGGGTCCTCTTAGCATCGCTCCCAAGCTATAGAGAGCGATGCTAAGAGACGTGGACAGCCCGCACAGAAAGTCCGATAGTCCCTTCGGTGCCTATCGGCGGTCCGTTTAGTTAATGGAAAAATGCATTATAACTAACTGCCGATAGGCGCCGGCAGCACTAATCGGACGGACTTACTGCGCGGTCGGTCCTGATTACTTCAGGATGGGGCCAAAGTTCGGAAACGGAAATTCCACCATCCTGGTGCAGCCCAAAACGCCAAGCTATAAAGATCCCGTGTTCATAAATCTACTTAAGTCTAAGTGTCACACTTATCCTTTGTTCAACACAACCATGAGGACGTACCTTTCAGGATTTCGCAAGATAGTCTGCGGTGGCAGAGACAGCGTCCCTGTCGGTTGTGACGATGGCAAAGGCATCGCCATCCGCCGGGTATTCGGCTGTGACGGATGCAGCGGCGAGGAGTGCACCGAAGCAATACTGGATAAGACGAACGCCGATAATGTTTGGTCGACGTGCAACATGTCCTCTAGTTGCGACATTGTTCCTAACAACCTGAGGGAGGGGCAGGGCCTCGGATTGGAGTATCGGTGTGAAGGTACGCGTTCGCGACAACATCATCCACAGAGAGTTTTCGCAAAGCCCCCGAAACGCGAACGCCAAACCCATTGTTCGATACCACGAAGAGAGCACCGAACAAACGGATAGACGTTCGCGTTGGCGTTTCGAGGGCTTTGCGAAAACTCTATGGTCAAAATTGCATCTGACGATAAAAATCGCCAGTGTCTCGTGCGCGGAAGACGCAGGGAGACTGCCACGCGATAAAAATCGCATGCGGTTGTCTCGTGAGCGGAGGACGGAAAAACTGTTGCCACTCTCGCCACGCGATAAAATCGCCTGTTATGTCCTCGTGTGCTGCTGTAGGTCAATAAAATTGACGACACCTGATGAAACAATCATGACATCTGATGATCATCTGCATCGTTGTGATCAGTTCATTATATAGAACAGCGCTGGGATATCATGAATTGGCCCAATGCCTCTCACGCTCTACGACTTCATCATATTCTATGCCTATAGGACAACCTACAGGTCACGGCATTCAGAGGTCTAGGCCTAACTAGAAAAAAATGGGACAACACTTTTCTTGTCATCGGAAATTAATGGAAATCTCGATAACCGGAGATGATTTTGTTTAATGATAATATGATAGGCATGTAGTAGAATTTTTTCGTCGATGCTACAGGGTAGCCCATAAAAGTGTCAGTCCTCGAACAAACGCATTTGTATTGTTTTCCAGACTGATCCGCTACTCGTATAATTAGCGGAGCGGCTGGAGGACAGGGGACCAGTCTAATTGTTTTCCTATTCTTCGAGGGACATTTTTCTGGGCCACCCTAAAGCATGATAGAGCAGGCATTTCAAACCGGGGCAGGGGTAACTATAGAACTTACGCAAAGCCCCCGAAACGCCAACGCGAACATCTGTCCTTTTGTTCAGTGCTCTCTTCGTGGCATCGAACAATGGGTTTGGCGTTCGCGTTGGCGTTTCGGGGGCTTTGCGAAAACTCCCTAATATCCCAATGGTTTTACAGGCAACGTCACCGGCTGCAATGGCGACAGTCTTTCGTTGTTTTGCCCTGATGGGCAGTCTATTCACCTCACACGTCTTTACAAGCTGAGCTGCTGCGAGTATTTATGTACCCACCCAAAAGATACCATAGTGACGTTTCGAAATATTACAGTAATGGCGTGCCAGGGAAAGCAAAGGTGCAGTCACAAGGTGCATGATTCAGCGCAACGGGTGCACTATATGTGTGAAGGTAAGGTTCGAGTGAGAGGAGAAACCGTCTCTGAGGAGAGTGTCCGAAGGACAATGGTCTTCACAGTAAATTTCTAATTTTGGTCTTTGTCTTCAACAGCCATCTTCATCCGTTGGCGAACAACAGAATACTTATTCACTGTAATCATTTTCCGTTTTCTGTTACCTTTCATTTATACCAAAGGTAATTTTCTAGAAAATGAAAATTGTGTAGAAAATGCTTGAAAGGCAGCTGAAAGCTCTAACATAGGTATTCGTTGGAAGGCTCTCACTACTTTCCACTGATGTGACCGGATTCTGTACCAGACGACAGGGTTTGGCAGCATCATTTTAGATGATACTGCCACAGGCAATGGAAGGGTTAACTACATATCATCAGCAAAGCTGAAGAACAGAATTTCTGATGTGTAATTCTAGCGAATTAAAGCTGACATGTTTGCATTACCCCATGGCTTTGGCTGAATAAAAACCTGCCGCGCCACAGCGCGGCAGGTAGTTGAAGTTCAAACGTCGAGGTCCTTCATCAAACACCTCACTCAGACCATACCCCAAATACCTCCCAGGTGTCGCTGTCATTCGAATGAAAGCCGTCGAGCTGGAAGGATGGCGAGTGCTCCGCAGGTCAGTACAAGTACAATGCTTTAGGCACACATAGACAATAGGGTCAAGCCTAGGCCTATACAATGTACATGTAGATCCAACTACGGTATACTTGACGACTAAGCACTAGTGAAAAGTAGCCCTCAACACTCCCTAACAGAAAACACAAAAAGTAGCCTAACCATGATAATATGTCAAAACGGATAATATTCCAACTTACCCAACGTGAATCACTTTGTATACTCCGAAAGGGCAGATAAAATCCAATTTACATGCCATTCTCACAAAGTTCCTAACCCTTCCGCCATTTTTGTTCCATTGACCAACGCCCCTGAGTGCATAACCCCGTCTGCAGGACACGAAATGTACATACATTTGTATAGGCCTACTCTGTCAACATGTACAGTAGGCCTGGTGCCCTTTATTGAACCCCAAAAAGATCCGGTTTGCTCAGTCGGGCACGTCGTCCGCCCTTTCAATTACGCATGATGCAAAAGGTTGTGGGGTTCGAAACATACCTAGTCGTCAATAGCTGCCTGTTGTTGGATCTACATGTAGGCCTACATTGTATAGGCCTAGGCTTGACCCTATTGTCTATGTACATGTATGCCTACAGCACTGTACTTGTACTGACCTGCGGAGCACTCGCCAACCTTCCAGCTCGATGAAGGACCTCGACGTTTGAACTTCATCTACCTGCCGCACTGTGGCGCGGCAGGTTTTTTTTTATTCAGCCAAAGCCATGGGGTACCGTATGGTAACGCAAACATGTCCGCTTTAAACACAAAAACGTCCTATGTTCGTACAGTCACAACCAAAAGAACTAGGCCGACCAATATCTTCCTGTTCCTTCCAGAACAGGCGACCGTCCCTCCTCCCCGTACAATCGAGGTCATTATGGTTTCCGATCTCAAGATCGGAAACCAT